>PDHP01000265.1:0-16694 GCA_003339455.1 Ophiocordyceps camponoti-leonardi (nom. inval.) | reverse complement strand
GGAGATTCCCGTCCGGAAGGTAACGTCATACGGCCCCACCCCCTTGCTCGTCGGAACCCGTGAGAAACCCCCCCCCCCCCCCCCTTCATCAATGACAATACATACCATCGTCGTTATCATCACTTATCAAAGTTTCATCATCCATCCATCCGTCATATGTACATGTATGTCTGCATTGCATCTACGGATACCTACAGCCCAAAGGCCTCGCCAAGTCGGCCTATGCATGAAACACCTTCCCGCCTCTCCCGATGCCCGCTTCCACTCCGGCAACGTCCCCTGGCAGAGAGTCATCAACGCCAAGGGCATCATCTCCCCGCGGTCAGTCCTTGTTCTCTCATACCTTCTGTCTCCCCCCCCCCCCCCCCCCCCCCCCCCCCCCCCCCCCCCCCCCCCCCCCCCCCCCCCCCCCCCCCCCTCTCTCCCCCTCCTTCTTTTTACTTTATCCCGCTTCCCCTCGTGGTACTATCACATCTCTCCCGCATCTGTATATAAAACTATTACTACTATATATGAGTCGTATGCATACACCTACCTACCTATCTACTCCCACTCACAGCTCACTTCCTTCACCAGCTCAAACCCTTCCGGCGCCCCCGCCCAGGCAGCCGCCTTACGCGCCGAAGGCGTCCACGTCTCCGTCGGCGCCCTGGGCGAGCTGACCATCGACCTCGCCCGCTTCGGCTGGTTCCCGTCGTCGTTGCCGTCTGAGGCTGACGATGACGATGACGGTGACGGTGACGGTAACGGTCCTTCGTGAAAGAGAAAACCCCAATTATCAAACCCGTCGCAGCAGAAAGACTGAGAAGTGAGTGAAAACTGTCCTCGCGCCTACAACAAATGATATCTTCATCCATGGATCGCTTCGTGACACGTACATACAACAACAATACAAAGGCCAGTTTTCCTCGACACATACATACATACACATAAGTACGCACCTCATGTCATCAGCTTTGATTCCAACCTTCCGTCCCCTTGCTGCATCAGAACACTCTGCCGGCCGTGACAAACGTGCAAGGAAACATCACCTTCGACCCCCGACTTCCCCCTTTCACCAAACTACCTACCTATCCTCCCATAACGCCTCCAACACCCACCCCCTTTCCCCCCCTTTTTCCCACAAAGCACGGCCCGTCCTCCCCAATCCGCGACTTTATCCAGCCCGACTTCAGAGAGAAGAAGAGAAAAAGAAAAAAAAACAAAACAGAAAAGAAGAGAAAAGTAACGAAGATGCATTTCTGCTCAGTTAGCCGCCCGCGGTACTTCGCCGAGACCTCTTCTTCCAGATGCTGCCTATCCTTTCCCTCTAGAAGCAGTTGAGGCTGCCCTTCTTCTTCTTCGCCTTGTTCATCGTGTTCATCCTGTCCTCTAGGATCTTGCGCGCCGCCTCGGCCGCCTGTCGCTTCTTGCGCTCCTCCTCTACCGCGTGCATGCTCCATCGGTTGTCGTGCGGTATCTCGGCCGGCCGCTCTTTGAGTTCCTTGACCTCGACCTCGAGTTCCGATGCCCGCTTGCGCCACGCGTCGCATTCCGACTTGACCTTCTTCGACTGCTTCTCCAGGTCGGTGAGGGCCTCCTCCAGCGTGTGCGTGAGATGCCGCTCCGCGTAGAGCTTCTTCTCAATCGACCGCACCAGGGCCTCGTGGTCCTCCGTCACCTGCGAGATGCTGGCCCCGTCCTTTCCGGACGCGCGCGATGGCGATGTCTGCCCGCCGCTGGTAGGTGATCCGCTCCGAGCCGCGCTGGGAAGAGGCGGCAGGGGGATCGCCGGCGGCGGCGACGGCAGCGACGCGTGCGACGGGCTCTTGCGAATCGTCGAGTTCGAGTTCGATCGGTTGACTTCGACTGACGATCCGACCACTTCTTGGTACTTGGCCTGTCGTCGCGGGGGTTTCGTCAGTACCATGCTAGGGGCGCATGATGCCGCCAGCTTCCTACTCACCTGAAGACTGCTGTACTCCTCTCGGATCGTGTGCAGCTCGGCCTGGAGCTTGGCGCGTGCCGCCTGCGCCTCCTCCAACTGTGCGTTGCGCTCCGTCTGCAGCGTGCTCAGCCTGTTGTTGCTGATCTGCACCGCGTCAAAGTTGCTCGCCAGCTGCTCCTCGAGCTCCTCCACCAGACGACTGTGCTTCTTGTTCTTGGTCATCAGGTCCGACATCCTCGTCTGGACGGCAGACACCTGTTCGGTGATGGAACTGGGGCGTTCGATGTCGTCCGCGCCCTCGAGCATGCTGTTGAGCGCGCTCTTGGCCGCCGCGAGATCTCGTCCCGTGCTTTCGTTGGCCGCCATCAGCTCTGTCAGCCGGTCCTGCATCTCGCTCGCCCGACGCTGCTCCTCCGCGAGTTTCTCATGGGCTGCCGCCAGTGTCTCGATCTGCTCCGGCAGCGTCTCGACACTGACGTCCATGCCCAGCGCGGCGCCGACCATGGCCGCCGTTTTCTCGAGCTGGTCCCTTGCTTCGTACAGTTCCGCCTCCAGCTTATGGAGGGCGTCCGCGTGCTCGGTCATGAGGACCTCGACCTGCTCCTCGTAGCCCTTCTGCTCCGTGGCCCTGACCTCGGACAGCTGCTTGGCATGATCCGCCTTGAGCTGCTCCAGCGTTTCCTGCTGGGTTCGAGTCGCATCCCCGTACGCGGCCACCTTGCTTTCCAACTCGGCCACCAGCGCCCGGTGTCGACCGAGTTCTTTAGTCGCCTCGTTGCCGTCGGCCGTAGCTCTGACCTGCGATTCGGCGAGGTTGGTGTTCAGGGTCACGATCTGCGCTTCGAGTTGCTCTACCGTCCGCCGCAGCTCGGCCTCTGTCGCTTGCATCGAGTCGAGTGCCGACTTGTGCCTGGCTTCCCAGCCAGACAGTTCCGTCTGCAGCTTCGCCACCTCCTCGGGCTCGCCGTCGGCTGGCGAGGAGTCCCTGCCACCAGCGCCTTGGAGCGATTGCCGCAGTCTCTCGAGCTCTGCCTCGAGTTCCGCTTCCCGGGCTCGGCGCTCTTGTCGCATCTCAAACACCTGCATCTCGCTCTTCTCCAGCTGCACACGCAGGGCAGCCACGGTCGACATGTCCATGATGGGGCTCTTCAGGCTGGATCGCTCGCGAGTCAGCCCCGAAATAATGGTCGTCTTAGTCTCCATCTCCTTCCTGGCCGCCGCGACGTCTGCCTCGAGTTCCTGGATGCGCTCGCTTCGGGACTGAAGTTCGTGGATGGCGGCGTTGAGGTTGAGCTCAAAGTTCTGCATCACCTCGGGCTGGCCTTCAAAGTTGTCCGTCGCAATGTTTCGCAGCGATGTGAAGGACCGATGGGCCCGGTCGATGACCGTGATGTTCTGGCTCGACTTGCGGCGGATGATGGGAGTCGACTGTCTGGGCGACGACGCCTCGACGGCGCGCGCCTTTGATACCTCCGTCTTGAGCTCCTCTACCATGTCCAGAGCCTCGCTGTGTTTGGACTCGAGCTCGGCGAACTTGCTCGCCAGCTCCTTTTCTGCCGCCTCCTTCTCGCCGGCCAGCGTTCGCAGCCGGGCGACTTCTTCTTTGAGCGCCCCGTCTTCCGACCGTCTTCTCAGGTCGTCGGTAGACAGGGCCGGCCTGGCGGTGGCCGTACCGTCCTCGGACGTCGCTTCCGTGTCAGCCGTGGCGGACGATCCGACGGCAGACGACAGCTCCGAGGAGAGTGATCGCGACACCGAGTATCTCGGCACGTCGCTATCGGGAGACCTCTCGGATGATGCCAGTATTCCGGCCCTGGCCTGCGCGTCGGACCGGATCGAGAGGACCGAGTCCCGAACGCGGGGCGGGAAACGGGCTTCGTCGACGGCGTCCTGCAGATTGGCCAGCGTCTGAAGCGCTTCTTCGTACCTGGAGTGCAGGTCGCCCAGGTCCCTGACCGTCGTCTCGTGCTCGGCTCGGAGATGCGTCAGTTCCTGGGTGACGTTGGTGAGCTTCTCCGCCGCCAGCCGACTTTGGACGGGGCTCATTGCAACTTCGCCGTCGTCGTCGCCGACAGCTCCATCGTCCGCATTCGGATCATCCTCTCCGTCGATCATGCCGTCCGCCTTGGCCTGAGACCGGCCCGTTCCGACTTGGCGCTCGGCGGCCTTTGGGGTCGACGGGCCTCGAGAAGGGTCCGCCGCTTTACGACGAGGCGGTGTGCCATTCGTGCTCTCGGGCTCTTCCAGGTGGTCGAGCTCGTGCAGCAGGGAATCGAGCTTGCCCAGGCATCGCTGACGCTCAATGACCTGCTCCAGCCGATCGATCTCGCGCTGCATGAGTTCCGCGTCCTGATCCGACTCGGCCAAGCGCTCTTCCAGGGTCGATATGTAGTCCTCGCAAGAAGCCTCGTTTTCACGCACCCTGGCGATCTCCTTGCGCAGCTCGATGATGATGGTCGTGTTCTTCTCCTCACCGTTCGTATGTCCGTCGAGCTTCGCCTCGAGGTCGTGTAGGTAGTTTTCGGTGCTAGCCTCGCGATCCATGAGCTTCTGCAGGCGCAATTGGAGTTGGTTGTTGATGGTCTCGGCGTAGGCACATTTCGACTCCTTTTCGAGCAAGCTGGTCTCGGTACTCGACAGCGTGGCGCGCGTGTTGGACAGGGACTGCTCGAGCGTCTGGATCGTCTTCTCGTACTCGAGGACGACCTGCTCGACGGCCTGAGCAAACGAGTTGGAGCGGTTGAGCCGGTCGGTGGCGCTGTCTGCCGGATTGTCGCCGACCGACTCGGACTCCCTGGCCTTGGCCATCTCGGCGATGAGCATGGCGTGGCGGCGGCCCAGGGCGTTGTAGTTTTCCTGCACGTCGAGCAGCTGGTTGTTGAGCTCCACCTCACGCTCGTTTTGGCGGTCCGGCCTGTCATTGACAGCCCCAGACACACGGCGCGGCCGCGGACTGCCGTTGCCACCAGCCGAGGCGCTTCGTATTTGCTCGCGCAGGAAGGAGACCTCGGCGCGAAGACGATCGATCACAGCCTGCTTGTCGCCGTCGTCTACTTGCTGGATGCGCGGCTTCGACTGTATGGCCCGAGCGCGCTGGGCATACTGAACGGTGTTGACCGTCTCGCCTAGGTGGAACTCGGCGGGGGTGACGCATGCGATCATGTAGGTGATGGCGTTACCTCCCAGTGAGTCCTGGAGCAGACGCGTGAGCTTGGAGTCGCGATAGGAGACGTGCGACCCGGGCTGGCGCGATGAAAGCTGGCTGATGACCTTGCCCAGCGACGCCAGACCGGCATTGATGGAAATGCCTTCCTTGGCGCGCTCCCCTTGGGCTCCCGTATTCTTGAGCCGCTCGCTGCCGGCCAAATCTACGAAATGCAGCTTGCTGTCGGTAGTGACGGTGACGTCCTGGCCGGTCATGGCCTCGAGGGGCACGGAGAAGCGCTTCTCGGCCAGTCCGGACGCCTGAAGACGGCTCCTGCGCTGGACGAGGTTCAGGGAAAAGACGGCATGAGAGCGAGACGACTTGGCGTTGATGGCGGTGGCGTCAGTTTGGCGGATGCTAGAGCCAAAGTTGAGGGCATTCATGAGGTCGTCGACCGAGTCAATTTCGACCTGATGGAGGCCGGTGAGAATGATGTTGCCTTTCGCATCCTCGCGGATAGCAACGTTGCCGCGTTCCTGGGCCGCCGTCGAGTCGGGGACGAGGAGATCGCGCAGCTGCTCGTTGTATATCTCGACGTAGGTGGCCTTGAGCGACCAGTTGCGATCGCCCAATACGGTTCCTCGCGGGCCGTAACCACGTGGGGTGCGAAGATGAGACGTGGTGGAATTTGATATCCTGCTGGGATTCGAACCGGAGCGAGATTGGTTGAGCTTTTCAAACAGAGCGGCAGCGGCACGAGGAACGACGCCTTGGCAAGAACAGTCAGCATGCATTCGGGACGAAGGGAGAGGAAGAAAATACCCATCATGTCGGGATCCAACTGCTCAGGAGGGCCCGATGTGCCCATGGTGTACGACTTGCCGGCGCCCGACTGCCCGTAAGCCAGGAGAGAGACATTGTAGCCCTGTGTGAAGGCATTGACTGAATCGGCGAGATAGTCCCAGATGCCGTCCTGCATCACGTCGGGGCCGAAGACGCGGTCGAAGACAAAGACCTTGCGACCTTGGGGAGAGTCAATGGCGAGACTGGTGTCGGACGTGGTTTGGACCATGGAGCGCTGGAAGCGCGAGGGTACCAGGTCGAAGCCAGGATCGGTGGGCTTTAGGGGCGGGCGCACTCGAACAGCTTCATCCAAGTCAGTCAGCAGCCGGCCGAATGACGAAAGGAGTAGGGAGCGAAGACGGCTTACCAACTCTCACGGCGGTGCGACTGTCGTCGTCCGAAGCCCGGCTGGCGCTGCCAGGCTTGCTGCTGATGCTCATTCTGCTGGGACACCGCGGCTGTGGTCTGGCGATGGCACTCAGGGGCCGCTGAGGCGAGTGAACGGGCGAGGCCGGCGGCGAGGGAGCCATGACGGGCCAAGGGGGGCGGGCGTAGGGGGAGAGGGGGGTGGTGTTGGTGGTTGATAGTGACCTGGCTGGCCCAAGGGGAACGTGCGGCCGGGCGGGGAGATTTGCCCGGTCGAGGTGACAGGTCTCTCCCGCCTAAAGAGCTCTTTTGCCGCGAGGCGAGATTGGCCCGTCCAGCGAAGTATCGAGACGGACGACGATGCTTCTGCCGCCGATGCAAGCCCCCGGGGGGGAGGGGGAATGATGGGGCGGGAGATCAGCAGCAGGCTATCTGTAGAGAGGGAGGACAATGTCTCGCGCGCGAAGACCCGAGTCGCCAGAAGCGCGGTGCCATACAGCCAGCCCACCTGGCAGGGTAAGTAATTAAACAACCCACAGCTTTAAATCCAAGGGCTTTTGTTAGGCACCGCCGCAGCAGAGGTTCGGAGGGCTGGGAGAAGAGGAGGAGGAGGAGGAAGAGGAGGAGGAGGAGGTAAGAAGGTAAGAAAAAAAAATTAGGGTGGAGGAGAGGGAGAAGAAGGGTGATTGAATGGGCCCTGATGGGGGTTAGACAAGGGAACCATGGAAAATTAGAATAGGAATACAAAAAACGAGGGTGCTTGTGCTGAGAGGGGGGGGGGGGGGGGGGGGGGCCCCCGGGGGGGGGGGGGGGGGGGGGGGGGGGGCGAAAAAGCGCCAACACAGCCCGCCGCCCGTGTGTCGCTCGGTGAGTGTCCGACGCGGCTGGGCGGGGGGGAGGGTGGGGGGTGTTGGAGAGGCCGGGGGGGAGGGGGGGTGTGTGGGCAAGGGCAAAAAGGCTCAATTCAGCCAGCCAGCCAGCTATAGCCAGCCCCCAGTCCGTACGAATAGCAGCAGCAGCAGCAGCAGCAGCAGCAGCAACAGCAGCAACAGGCAAGTGAAGAATAGGTACGACGGATAGGTAAGAGAGAGAGTGAGGAAGAGAAGGGGGAAGAAGAAAGAAAGAAAGAAAGAAAAGAAAAAAAGAGAGAAAAAGGAAAGGCGCAACGTGGGAAAAGGAAAGCGTCCGCGTGCACCAGAAGAAGAGACGGACGGTTCAGGAATAATGCTCCGATTCGTAGCATCCGTACGGATAGTAGAGAATAAAAAAGTCTATCTTTATTATGTATAGGCAAAGGCGACGACAGCATCAGCACGACGGCGATATGTTCACCATCCTCCTTTCCCTTTCCCTTCTCCTCTCTCGCCTCTCTCTCTCTCTCTCTCTCCACCCCCTCTTCTTCATCTTCTTCCTCCTCCTCCCAGGGCTGGCTTCATCAACTTGCATGACAATCGCCCAGGGCTACCCTGCAGGAGCTCTTCGGCTGGGTCCCGCGACGGCGCCTTGCGTACCCCTTCGCTGGGAGGCCCTGGCTTTGCGGCTCGCAAGCCACAGGGCCATCCATCCCATCTTAGGAGAGGTTTCCTTTTTTTAAACTCGCCTCTCACAAAACGAAACCTTGTCCGTAACCCGTAAGAATTGCCTTGTTAGATAGGTAGTAGGTAGCTAGCTGAGCCGACGGCACCTGTTTGTGTGTGCTTCGATTTTAGTACGAAGCACGGCTCACTACCTACATCGCGTGGCAGCCACCTGTCTCACCCAAACCCCGGAGAGGAGGGGGTGGGAGAGGATGATTCTCGTCCGGCCTGTTCTTTCTTGCTTTCTTGCTACCTATTCTCTTCAAGATCATGAGACTGCTCAGGAAGAAAGGTCAATGGCCAATGCACATCCGTATGTACATCCATAGGTACTACCTACTGCTCACATACATACAAGATATAACACACTTGATACACCGGTAGGTAAGGTGTGTGGGAGGCAGGCAGGTAATCAGAATGGATGTGTGAGCCACACCACTTCCACCACCATCACCTGCTTAAGCGAGCTGCTTGCTACTAGACTGACGAAGAAGCAATCCTCTCTGTATTCTCCTCCTCCCTGCGCCACCCATCCGCCCTAGGGTGTAGTGTGTACTCCGTAGGGTGTGTGTGAGAGAGAGAGAGAGAGAGAGAGAGAGAGAGAAAAGCACTCTCACCCTTCAATTCCTATGCGCAGAGATGAAGGATTGACCCAAAAGAGTGTCTACGTTACTAACTCGTAGCCAAGAAGCAAAGAGTCAAAGGGTCCGTTGCATATCGGCCTCGCTCCACAAGTCCACTCACTCACCTCAACTGGCAGGCAACCCTTTTTTTTGCTGGGTTTCGGCGCTTGGACGCCGTCGTTGTGTCTCGATCCAGCACTCCCCCTTCCTTTTCCTTGCTTGGGGTGGATGGAGGGTGTGGGTGGGAGTGAGTGAGTGAGTGTGTGTGTGTGTGTGGCCGGATACGGTCATTCTGCTGCTTTAAACCATTCCACCTTGTAATTTCCACGACATCGTCAGTTTTCCGGCCATCCGAAGAAAGGAAAGAAGGTAAAAAGAAAAACAAGAAACTGGTTTTGAAGGGACTAAACCCAAGACGGTCCTTACTTTTCCCTTTCCCTCCTCCCCCAAATTCACGTCGCTTTCCTTGGATATTATCTTCAGTCAGAAGAGGATCTGCCTGGATGTGCAAATAAGGTGGAGGTAGTGCGGATAGGTGATACTGATAGGGAAATACTTGGAAGCGACCGATTGGCTACGTGCCTCTTTCTCCACTTGCCGCGTCTCTCTGCCGTCCGATGCAACCTTGGCGGCAGCCTGCAGGTACGACTCTGTGCATTAATCACACATCAAGCACGTGACGCGGAGAATGAAGCTTCAACAACTCAAACAGATGTCATCATCATCAGCATCACCATTTTGAGACGCGCCTCCTTCGCCATCACCATGCCGCCGCAAGTCATCGACCTCATCTCCTCCAGCCCATCTCCTCCACCGCGCCAGGCGTCCAAATCCATCGATGCATCCGACCTAGCTCACGAGGCTGAGCCGACGCCGGCCCCCGACGGCGCGCCTCGCCTCCAACGCCGTCCACGACCGTTCTCCTCCGCCGCGACATTGTGCCAGACAGACCTCAGCGACGACGACGACATCGATCCCTTTTCATCCCCCGCTCGAGAAGCCCCTAGGAAGCGTCGTCGCAGGGACTACTCGCCAGCCCCAGACGGGCCAGACCTGCCTTTGTCCAGGCCCCCTCTGCTAGCCGGACCCGGACAAGGAAGAGTGGTAGAGTCCATTGACGCCTCCAGCCCTCTGCCATCCGCCGTCCGAACCTTGACGGGTACTCTCCCATCACCCGCCGCCCCCACTGGCCGTGCGGTGCCTCTCACCGATACCCTTTGTTCGGATCCCTTTGCCACCTCACCACCCGCACCCTCCGTACCCCGTCCACGGCAACCGAGTCGACGGGCCGTATCGCACGATCCTTTCGTGGGCTCCAGCTCTCCCGTAACCGCAGCCGCCCTGTCGCATCCAGCTCAAAACACAAGCTCTGGTCCCGTATCGTTGACCCGTGAGCCCGCAGCCGGCCAGGTCCAATCCCAAGCCATCTGTATTGGCTCCGACTCTGCCAACGGCTCCTCTGATAGCGATTTGCCAGATGTTGATCAGATCGACTTCACTAAGCGGCCCTCCAATCGTGTATCCTCCTTTCGACGGGTGCAGAGTGACGTCGTTCGTCCGTCATTCCAGTCGTCTAGACCCGCCGGTACGCGGCCCGTCAAGCGGACGGCGTCTTCAACCGCCGCCACCGCCGCCGCCAAGGCTGCGGACAAGGAGCGGAAGAAACGCGAGAGGGAGCAAGCAAAGGATGCTCGAGCACAGGAAAAGGCCCGTGCAGCTGCGCTGGCCGAGGCAAACAAGCTGCGTACGGACAAGAAGGTTTCTGCCCGCGAGATGATTGTCGATATCCCGTCGGCGCTACCCTCGGACTGCAGGACGCAGCTGGAGCTGATCCTCCAAGAGCTCAACGTCCAACACACTACTTGGGATAGTCCCGAGCTCTGTCTGGTGAAGTGGCGGAGGAAGGTGACGAGTCGCTTCGACGACGACTTGGGTCGCTGGGAACCCATCTCCCCTCGCGTTCACGAGGAACACAACGTGCTCGTCATCGTCAACGCCCAGGAGTTTGTGGACGTGATGCAGAGAGGCGAGCTCGATAGTCACATCAAAAAGGTGAAGCTGCCTTTCGCACGTCATCAGGTCATCTATGTTCTACAAGGGATGATGGCATGGATGCGCAAGAATCGCAATATTCGCAACAGACAGTTTGCGTCGCGCGTCCGATCCAACAACAGTCAAGAGTCTGTCGGTAATCGGCAGCGCTCGACAGACGCCTCGTACGTATGCGAGGACACGATCGAGGACGCCCTCCTACGATTGCAGGTGGAGCACGACGTCTTCATCCACCACACCGCCGCCCCCGTCGAGACGGCGAGATGGGTGGCCGCATTCACCCAGCACATCTCCACGGTGCCGTACAGGAGGCAAAAGGACCACGCCACCTCAGCCGCCGGCTTCTGCATGGAGAGCGGCCAGGTCAAGACGGGCGAGGGCGCGGCCGACACTTACGTCAGGATGCTCCAGGAGATCGTGAGGGTCACGGCCCCTATTGCGTATGGGGTGGCTGCCGAGTTCGGCAGCGTCAGCCGCCTCGTCCAGGGCCTGGAGGAGGGCGGTCCCGAGAGGCTGGGCGGTATCAAGAGGAGCGCAAACATGGACGGTCTGATGTCAGATCGTGCCATCGGTCAGGCAATCAGCCGCAGACTACACAAGGTCTTTACTGGTCGGGACGAGATGAGCACGGATGTGTGAATGGGTTTCAACAAAGTATTTTATGGTAGTGCCGAAGAAACATGCCCGTGCTCCCGCATCTTGGACGGGGTGACGCACCCTATATAAAGGTGTCTATCTTTGTTGGCCTCTGCTGTCAGCATTTCCATTCGACTATGAAGATGATTTGAGAAGGACAAGAGTAAGAAGCTGAGTTTCAGACAGCGGTTGGGCAAAGGTTTTTCCACACGGTACTTCAGTACAGGTCTATGAACATTTGGTGTCTCATCATATCAAGGGGAAGAGCAGTGAAAGTCGACGTCAAAATAACAGGGTAGAACTCACCGAGACGCGTGCGTTAAGACGGAATAGCCTGCTTTATCCAAGAGGAGAAAGGGGAAGATGTCAGTGTGAAAAGGTTGCTTTGTTTTGGTCGAGAAGACGAGGTTGGAAATGTGGAGTATTAAAAAAACCTTCATAGCTGTTAGCTGCATATTGCATAAGCGAGGATGCAATCTCTTCAACTTGAATGCTTTAAAGATGATGCCATCTACAAATTGGTATCTACACATCGCATGGGCATTGCATCAGCTAGGAAGAAGCGTTGTCGTCTACAAGCTCTCGACCGTATATGATGGCATCAACGAGCTTATCGGGATAACTCTTCAACCTGCCACAGCCCCTTACCCGGCCGATGGGCTTGAAGCCGAGCTGATCCCAGATACGGATGGAAGCCAAGTTCGTCTCGTACACGAGGTTGAAGACGGAGTAGGAGAAGCCCAGCTTAGGCGCCCAGTCGACGTAGCTCTCGCCCAGAAGCCTTCCGACTCCGCGGCCGCGAAATCCGTCGGCGACGAGGAAGCCGGCGTTGCACACGTGGCTGCTTCGGCCTGGGTAGTTGGGCTTGACGTAGTAACTTCCCAGGCAGAGGTCGGACCAGCGGTTTGCGTCTTGGCCGCCGCCGTCGTTGCATGTCCCGACGTCGTCCAAGACGCCGAGAAGCATGACGGCAGCAAACGTCTGGAACCAGTACTCCCCAAAAGCCGTGACGGTCATGGTGTCGACCATCGGGTAGGTATCGCCCGCTTCGATCTCCTTATTGAACTGATCGCAGAGGAAGGCTAGCAGGGAAGCGGGAATCTGATCCGGTGACGTGAAGGGAAGGATTGTCGCTTTGGTCTGGCCGTCGCGGAGGGTAACGCATCTCGCTTTCGGGACCGGGCCGGGGATGTTTTCCGAAGAGGGCCATTGACGGATGGGAGGCCTGGCCGGGTCATCTAGCATGGCGGGCATGATGATCTCGTTTTGCGAGACGCGCGTTCTGCTCTGATCAGGGGGGTTTTGAGAGAGATCGTCCTCCCTTTTTTCTTGTGTTGTTTTCTCCGTTGGATGGATGGGGGCTTTGTTGATCAGGGTTGCGGGTACTATTGATTGTAGCGTGATGTTAGTAGTGGAACTGCAGCGTGGGAATAGGGCAGAGGGCGCGATGACCTCACCTTGGCAGCGAAGTCGTCGGCGGGGCGAAGAGGGAACAAGGCAGAAGCAAGGCTTTCAACCAGTGATCTGTGCACAGACATATTCAAACAAAAATGCGACATGATTCTTGAAGATTTCCGTCTCGTCGAGCAAGTTTTTTTCAAAACGAGTAATGTTCTAGATGATTTTGCAGGGATGGGTTGCGCAGGTAACCTGCTTGGGCAAACAACCCCCATCCGTAATACCCGGAGCCTTTTATACCCCAAAACTATAGGTGTTGGAAAGCTGCCATCAACGGTTCCTTTTCCGGTATTCAAGACCGGCTCTCTTCCGTTCTATAATTTAGCCTGCCTACCCGCATCGTGGCTAACGTTATATGACGATTTCAATAGAGTCGTAGTAGCAAGGAAAGCAGACGTAAAGCTCTAGGGTAGGAGCGTCAAACTGAGCTGTCAAGCCATCAAGATGATGCACGGTTCAGAGTTGATGTAAAGGCCTAAAGATTATCGTTGATGAGATATTTTAAGAAGATATTCCTGGAGAACTATGAGAAGTAAGAAGCGACGACTGCTCTTCCATCAACCCTGTGTGGCTGGTTCATTTCTAACGTGTCGATTCTTACATTGATGACGGTCACGCTGATGGCTGTGCACTTACACGCACATTCACTTCTTCGTGACTTGGTAGTTTAAGCCTCGTCGTTCCCACCTACGTATCCATTGGCTACTACTGAGTTGGTGGTCAGCTCCAAAGGGCCGGTTAGTCGGTCAGCCTGATGGGAGCAAGCAAAGAGTCAAGTCAGCGAAGCAAAGCTGAAAGTGGAAAAGGGTGTGAAGGGAATTTTAGCCTATTTCTACTATCTGTAGCTTCACTGCGCTCTGGTAGAGAGTCTCGACTGACATCATAGACACACACAAGCCTACTCAACTTACTACGTAAAGAGCACCGAGGGCTGGTGACGACGGCGCACAGAAGAAAGCCATGGCAGACAACCAGACATACCTCGTCACAGGCGCCAATAGGGGTATGTCGCCTATCTTAGTTCGGCCTCTGTGAAAACCAAACGGTGGAAGACCGATTGACGTCAAACAACAAGGCATCGGCCGGCAGCTAGTAACGGACCTCGTGCTGCGACCAGACACGACGGTCGTAGCAGCGGTACGCGACCCGGACTCGGACACGTCAAAGTCACTGAGTGCACTGCCGACGGCAGCCGGCAGCCGACTCGTTGTCGTGGCCCTGGACGCGACAAGGGAGGACAAGGCACACGAGACGCTCCCGCAAAGGCTGCAGGAGAACAAGGTAGATAGGCTCGACGTCGTGGTAGCCAACGCAGCGGCGCCAGCCCTCGGGTCGGTACTACAGACGAAGGCGGCGTCTGCTCGACACTGTCTCGAGGTCAACAGCATCGGCCTGCTCAGGCTATTCCAGGCCTGCTGGCCTCTCTTGGAGAAGAGCGATGGCTCAAGCGGCGGTAAGAGATTCGTGCTGATCACGAGCTCCATCGGCAGCATCCAGGGACTGGAGACGGAAGACTTTCCCTTGACGGCGTACGGCATGAGCAAGGCTGCGGCCAACTGGCTGGCCAAGAAGATCAGCGTCGAGTTCCGCGACAAGGGACTGCTGGTCGGCATCATCCATCCCGGGTAAGGGGCGGGCAGGAGACGGCGGGCGCGTCGTCGACGGATCGCTAACCGTCAACCGATAGTTGGGTTCAGACGGACATGGGCCAGGCACTAGCCGACCACGTAGGGGCCGAGCAGCCGCCGCTGACGGTGGCGGAGAGCGCGCGATGCGTGATGGAACAGGTATGAAGCTCGAGACATTGGAGTTGACGATGGAGGGGAAGTGGGAAAAAAAAAAAAAAACTACCTGCTAAAAAAGCCTGCACTTGTGTGTTGTATCAGGTGTCTAGACTTTCGGCCGAGACGACGGGGAACTTTATCAGCTTCGACGGTAAGCAACTCCCGTGGTGAGCTAGTGAAAAGCGCGTCGTCGAAATTCTCCGGGGATGGCGGAGCCGGGGATGGGGGGCCGGGGACGGGGGAGAAGGAATTACCTAAGGTACGGATACGGAGTACTCCGTACGGGATTACAGAGATGGAGGACAGAGGAGAAGAGGGCGAAGAATGCAGCGTGACTGGTCACAATGATGTCATGTTTCACTGCTTTCCATGCCGTTGTCGTGGAGAAGGGGAGGGGAGGAGAGGGGAGGGGATTTTGAGGGGACAAAACAGAAGAGGACGAAGTAGAGCTGAGACGGGATTCGGAGGCCATGATTGCGAGCACGATAATACGTAAATGAATGCATGGCTGTGCATTGATATAAAATTATACGGACCTAGTTTGGTGTATAAATATACAGGCTGTTGTTCGCGGATAAGGGGACGAGGGCGCAGTGTGAGTTGGTAGTTGAGGCAACCGGGCTGTGGGACAAACATATGCAGTGCAAGGCGGCGATGGCGGGAGCCGGCCTCAGAGAGAGCAGCTCGGACAGCTGCAGACTGTACATACATTGCATGTGCAGCCTTTGTGGTCTTGAAGGAGGCTTGTGGGAGGCTTGGGTGAAAGGCTTGGTCGATCGTACCTATTCAGAGGACCTACTGCTCAAGCATAGGGGTTTACTGTCCGTACGGAGCATGCAGAACGGACAAATAACCGTTGTGCCTGACTAGCAGTCCAGCAGACACTACGGATACACGTAGCAGGCTAGGAAGTACGGACGGATAGCAGCAAGGAGAATAGGTAGGGCTTTCGGTCATTTTGGACCCGGTCCATTGTCTGACAGGTTTCGGCCATTATTACGGATATGCTAAAGCGTTTTTGGTCACTCGCGGGCCGCGTCTCGACGCTTCTCTTGTTCGTTCTACCTATTCATCAGAGCCGAGCCCCGTTCCGGAAGCGACGACGTTCGGGGAGGCGCAGAAAGAAAAAGAGAGTGTGCGGGAGCGGACGTCGGGCCGTCTGCTGTGAAGTCTGTGTGCCATAGGTAGTCTCATAGACGCCGACGGACACAAGGTTGCACATACATGCTATGTATAGATGTTTTAGAAGAAGGATGAGGCTATCCGTACATTAGTACTTATTCCGGTTGTCTTGAGGCAGTCAGGACAAAAACGAAGATGGGTACGGATACGGATACTTTGATGGCTCTGAACACATAGCGCAACCCACGTTGCATACTATGTATGTATGTATGTATACGGACCCTGTCTGGGTTCGAATTGCATAGAAAAAAAAATGTGATGGTGAAAGCTTCAACTCGTGTCTTGTATCCGTACCGTACATACACGCCGGCTGAATAAGAGTTCTTGCATGTGCTGGCTGGCGGCCTATAACTCACAAGCCCGTGCCATACATCGATGCTACATCAATATCTCGAACCAGCTGCGGCATGCATGATAAGGCGCGCGTGTGTGTGTGTGAGAGCGTGTCGAAGGCCCGTCAACTGAGACCCTCCAGGTGCAAGGTATACATACTCGTAATGCATGCACCTATTTGCCAACTAATAAGTCATTCATAGAGCAACTTGGGGAGGAGGCCTAGCTCAAAGTAGAAAAGGAAAAGAAAGGAGGGAAAAGGCGAAGGAAGCCCCGAGTCCGGACCGAATTGGGGGTAGGTATTCTGGAACCCCGAGTCAGATGAGGAGAAGAAGAATTGGGTTCCAGGGAAGAAAAGGAAGAAAGAAAGAAAAATACAATGGGAAAGAGGAACGAGGACGGAAAAAAAGAGAGAGGACGAAGCTGTGCAACAAGATGATAGCACAGCATTTCGTATTTGGTGAGATAGACAGGGATATGAAGTGCGGTGGTGCAGGCAGGGCGGCAAGTCTAGAGAGGTTTTATGTGAGAGAAAAAAAAAGGGGAGAAGAGGGGGAGATAGAGATAGAGAGAGAGAGAGAGAAAGGGGAAAAGGCCCGTTCCCCAGCCAATCTCCTTTTTTTTTGAGTATTACTATTTTCCGCACCCCATTCATCTATTTTCCGCATCCCCTTCCAAATCAGGATACCAAGTTCCCCACTAGGTCGGGCGGCCTCGCGCCAGCCTACGCCACCCATCTACGGTACAAAGTCCTGGCAGCCTTAGAAG
>PDHP01000264.1:0-30116 GCA_003339455.1 Ophiocordyceps camponoti-leonardi (nom. inval.) | reverse complement strand
GGGGGGGATGTGGAAAGGACGGAGGGGGGGGGGGGAGGGAGGGGGGGGGGGGGGGGGGGGGGGGGGAATAACGAGGAGGAGGAGGAGGGGAAGGAATAAAAAGGGGAGGGCCGATTTAAAATAAAGGCCGAAAACGAAAAGGGGGTAATAGTATAAGGTTATAAAAAGGAAAAAGGGGGATAAAAAGCGTTTAATAGGGGGAAGGGGGAGGCGTTAAATCCTAAGGGAGGCTATTATTATCCTCCTCCTCCTAATCCTAATTCGCTTAAACCCTCTTTAGGAAGCTAATAATAGCTTCCTAAAGATAGAAAAGGTAAAAAAGGATATAAAGGAGGTTAAAACGAACCTTCTTAAGAATACGACTTATAATTAATATAATTAGGGAAGAAAGAAGAAAAAGAAGAAAAAGCGTATATATATATATAGTATATATATATATAGTATATATATATATATTACTAAGAGAAAGAGCTTTCTTATTACCTTAAGGGATCCTTAAAGGTATTTAATAAATTAGAAGAAGTCCTTTATTAGTAAATTTAATAGTAAACGGCTTACTAGAACGGGAGAAATATATTATTATAAAATATAGTACTAAGATCGTATAATTATCCTAACCGCTATACCTATAATAAGTATCCTAAATATATATTCGACTTTTTTACTCGAATTTATAATTATTAGCTATACGTTCTAGTTTATTATTATAACTATTAAATTCCTTAATAGATAGGCTTTCTAATAATTCTATCCGCTTTTCTAAATATTTTTTTATCGTCGAGAAATTAGTAATTAAAGATCGTATCTCTACTAAGAAAACTTATAATAGCTTTATTTTCTTAATTAATAGGGGTAATAGGGGGGAAAGTAGTAGAAAAATAGCGGTTAGAACTTTAAACGTTAATATCTCGTATTCTAGAAGCCTAGGATAGGTAAGAATAGTACTATTCGATTCGTCTTTCTTTACTTTATTTAATAGTCTACTTTTTATCTAGACTAATCTTCTATTTATAAAGGAATAAGAGCTTATAATCGTAATACTACCTTATTATTATCCTATAGCCTCATAGCCGACTTTACGATACCTCTCGTAGCCGGCTTTATACCGCCTTCTACGACTAGCCTTATATAGCCTCCTATCTATAGGTAAAAGGGGTAATAATAACTACTTCTAGTAACTTCCTTTCTCTAGGGATTAGAGTATAAGTCGTAGGTTCTATAACGCGCTATATATCTAATTACGGCGTATATCTAGTCACGCTATACATCTTATTACGGTAGCGTATATTTAATTATAGCTTACCCCGCTTTACCCCTCTTCCTATATTATGTGCCTACTATTATATAAAAGGGCTACGATTAATCTATAGCTTTTTCCTCTTTTCTTCTCTTTTCTCTTTAGCTTTAAGTCTTCGTTTATAGTACTAAATACATTAAGTTATTAGCCGTATTACTACTTAAAGCTTAAAAACGACGCTAACGAGCGTCTTAAAACACGTATTTATACTCCTTACGTCCTCGTAGGGACGGAAAACCTTATAACTCGACTACGACTACGACCCTTAACTACCTAAATATCGGAAGCCGAAGGATTAGTACCCTAATATTTAGTACGATTGGCTTCGAAGGAGCCAGAAGCTAGCGAAACGCCTAGTATAGTTTCCTTATCGAAGTCTCCTAAGATAATAATACCTATACTAGAGGACTTTTAGTCGTTTATATAAATAGTAGTTTAGTAGACTTAGGCTATAAAGACCTAGACCGAAGAGATATCTTGGATACGAACCGAAATATAAGACCTTTAAAAGAACCGATTATATACTCCCGAAACGTAAATCCCTAATACCGACTCGATTAACGATAGCCGTTTACATCGTACTACCTCGACTACTTTTACCGATCCCGATACCCTAGTAGTTATTACCTTTACCCCGATAGGTAAGGCGGCCTAGCCGGAGTTCGCCCCTATCGCTCCCCTAGGGTAGGTTAGCTTATATTATAATAAGTAAGAGAGGACTAAGATTAAAACTATTAGCCTATTTAGGGGAAAGAAAACCGAATTTAATAGCTTCCTTAGTAACCTCCGATCGAAGATAAGGATTAATTAACCTTCCTTCTAAATAGAGGATAATCGGATAGATTTTCTCTTTTGCTCTCTTAAAGGTAAAGCTAAGCGGGCCCTCGAGATAAGGCGTAACTCCGATACCTGGCCTTTCTCTAAGCTAGCTAAAATAGTTTAGTATCTCGAATTAGCCTTTAGTAATCCGAACGAGTTTTTAGAAGCTAAGGAACGACTAAGTAAGCTTAAGTTCTCGGTTTATAGAAAATAGGATATATAACTCTTTATCGTAGAATTTAATCTTCTAGTAGTATAAACCTAGATCCTTAGTAAGATAATAAAGTAGGAGTTATAGGAATACCTGCCTACTAGACTCGACCTAAGCCTTTTCGAAAAAGCTAAGGACCCCCGGATCGACTATAAAGCTTTTTATATTAGCGTTAAAAATACTATTTATTATAGGAAAAGGGAGATAATAGAAATAGCCTAGACTCCCCGCCTATGTTATAATAATAAGCTAGTAGATAACCTAAAGAAGCCGGCTATTACTAAGGGTAAAGGCTAAGCCTTAATACCCGATAAGAAGAAAGTTTATTAGGAAAACGGGACTTATTTTATCTATAGGAAAAAGGAGTATTAAGCTAAAGACTATCCCGATAAATAGCGTATAGCTTAGGTCCCTCGACCCCCGACCCCTAGTATAACTACTACCGACTCTAATAACTCGTCGGATTCGGGAAAAGCCTAGGACTATTAGAAGTCTCTATAATAATCCCTAAGGTATTACGAATAAGGAAAGTAATAGAAGGTTCGTTTACTATCGATAGCTAAATATAAGTTAATAGTATTACCCTCTATACTTCTATACTATATAATACTAGAGTAGATTCCCGTCTCCTCGTTAGCCGCCGCTTTACCCGATAGGTAGTTAAACGCCTAAGTACTAAGCTAGTCTTAGTAAAGCTAGTACCTTTCGTCGACTTCTAAGGATACGAGGCTAGCTATATTTATAAATATCTAATCGCTACCCTTATTATTAATAGCTGGTTATTTCCCTAAGAAACCTTCTAAGTTACCGATTATACGTAAAATATTTTCGTTAGCTTATTCTAAATAGCGGAGAAAAACCTACTACTTAATTATACCGCCCGCTAACTTATTTAGCCTAATAACCTACCGGCCCTCGCTAAATATTTACCCTTAATACTTCTTTCTCGATAGACTCCTAATTAATTAATTAACCCTAAGATTTAAGCTAATACTAAACGTTAGAACCGATTAATTAATAAGGACGAGAAACGGTACTAAATACTCCGACGTTCTAAGGGGAATAGTAAGATCGTTTAGCCGATAGGACCTAAGAAGCCGAAGCTATCGCCCGATGCTATCGTAATTAATACTAAAGACTAAGCTATTCGAAAGTAGCTTATCCGATAGGTCTAGGAAGATCCTCGCCGCCGGCGGTAGGAGGAACTTACCCCTTTAATACCTATTAAACCCGTCCCTCTCGAAGACGATAATAATAACGTAGGTATACCTATAGCGAAGCTAAGCTTAGCTAGCTATATATACTAAGGATAGAAGATTCCCTTCCTAAAGGGAGAAAACCCCGAGTATATTACCTTTATCCGAAGTATAATCCTATTATTAATCGCCTACCTCGAGGGTTTCTTTAGTAAGAAGGAGGTATATACGTTAATTAATCCCTATCCCGGCTATAATATTACCCTCGAGTTAGAAAAGCCTCTAAACCCGGCTAGTCCCCTATCCTACTATATACCCGTTAAATACTTACCTCTAGAAAAAGAGATAGTAAACTACCTTCTAAAGATCGGATTTATTACTATTAACGCTAGCCCCTATACTACTTTAGTACTCTTCGCGCTAAAACTATACTCGATAGCTAGGCGTTTCTATATCGACTATAGGTAAATAAATAATTATCTTAAGAGCCGTATCTCCCCTACCCCTTCCTTAGAGGGTACTACCTTTAATTATCGTTCTACTAAACGGTTTTCTAAGATCGATATTATCTAGGCCTTTTACCGACTCCGTCTAAACCTAGATTCCGAGTATTTAACCGCTTTTTATACTCGTTTTAGTATATATCGTTAGAAGGTCTTACTATTTAGATTTAAGGTTGGACTAGCCTAGTTTTAGAACTTTATTAACGCCTAGCTATACGACCTCCTCGACTAATATACTAGCGTATATATAGATAACGTATTAATCTACTCGGACGATAACGAAGAAGAGGAATACTAGGTAGAATATAAAAAGGTTATTTAGCGCCTTTATTAAGCTAACCTCTAAGGGAATATAAAGAAATTACGGTTTAATATTACGAAGGTCGATTATCTAGGAGTTATACTTTATACTAGAGAAGGACTAAGTATTAACCCCTAGAAAGTATAAGCTATCTAAAACTAGAAGTTCGAGGACTTATATGATTATAAGGCTATCCGTTCTTTTATCGGCCTATATAACTTTATCCGGATCTTCTACTACTATATAAGCTAAGTAGTAGAGCCTTTAAATAGACTCTTAAAAAAGGATATCGACTTCGTTTTAGGGCCCGAATAATATTAAGTATTCGAATAAATAAAGAAGCTCGCGATAAAAGCGCCTATACTTACCTTCTTCCGCCTTAAATTGCCTACTAGGTTAGAGACTAATACCTCTCGTAATACTACCGCTAGCGTCCTTTAGTAGTAATAGACTAATTCGACCTAGAAGCTAACGGGGTTCTTTTTAAAGACTATAGTCCTAGCCGAATAAGCGTACCCGATTTAGGACCGAGAACTACTTATTATCGTATAGAGTCTTAAGTACTTTTATTTAGAGCTCCTCGGATAAAAATTTAACGTTATTATAGATTATAAAGTACTAGTATACTTTACTACTAAAAGAATACTCTCTACCCGATAGGTTTACTAGTCTAATTTCCTCGCTTAGTTCGATATCCGTTTCCTCTATCGCCTAGGATAACTTAATATAGCCGCTAATACCCTATCTCGAAAGACGGCTAAACTACCTACTATTAAGGCTAGGGAAAAGGAAGAACGTATACTCGCTATAATCCTACGAGAGAAGCTCGGCTTTAATCTGCCCGAAACCCCCGTTATTATCGCGCTAGTCCGTACTACCGAGATATAAGCCCCTATAGGATTAGACTTAGTCTCCCTTATCTAGGAAGAGAATATCGTATAAGGTCTTAGCTACTATAGGTCCTAGTTAATCGTACTAGAATAGATAACCGATTAGAAATAGTTCCTTTATACTACCCTAATCTATAAAGCTTATAAACCCGCTATTTTCGCCTATAGCGGGTAAAATAAGACGATTAAAGTACTTTAGTAAGACTACTATTAGCCTAGAATAAAGTAAGATATCCGCCGATATATTCGTAATTACTACGAGTACTAGAGGAATAAGATCCCCCGTAATAAAACGCCTGGCTTACTATACCCCTTACCCGTACCGACCGCCGTTTAGGAGTATATCGCCTACGATAGGAAAATAATACTAAGGGACCGCCTAGGCTATAACTACGTATAAACCTTCGTTTATAAACTTAGCCGTTTAATCGCTATACTACCCGGAAAGAAGATAAATATAGTAGAGGTCCTTATTAACTATTACTTTAAATAACTCTACCGCTTCTTCGGGTTACCGGTAGTCTAGATTACTAATAACGTAAGCCTATTTATCTTAGGTTTTTTAAAGGAGATTAATCGACTAATAGGTACTAAGTACTAATATAATAGTATACTATATCCGTAAATATAGGGTAGTATAGAAGTTATTAATTAGTATTTAGATTAAAGGTTATACTTCTATATTAATAAGTACTAAGACGACTAGAGCGACTTCTTACCGGCGCTCGACTTTATATATAACTCGTTATAGTACTCCTCTATTAATATAACGCCTTTAATAATAGCCTTCGGTAAGGATATACGTAACCCCTTAATACTATTACTAGAACCTACGTAGGCTACGATAACCGTTATAATATAAGCGTAAAAGCTAGTAGCTAAAGCAAAAGAAGTATAATAATAAGCTTAGTAGGTAATAACTATAATACAAAGTTAATAAAAGAAGTAAGTAGATAAGAAACGCTAACTAGTTAACTTTATTATCGGCGATAGCGTCTTTTTATAGCGAAAAGGATTTAGTATAGTAGCTCTTATAACTCGGCTTAACGTATAGTAGTTAGGCCCGTTTAAGATTATAGAAAAGCGAGGCTATAGCTACGTTTTAGATCTACCGGAGTCGTATAAAATAATTAACCTCTTCTATACCAACCGCCTTAGGAAAATAGTAAACGACCCCCTACTAGGCTAAATATAACCCGCCCTAGAGCCTAAGGAGATTAATAGCCTACTAGAATAGGAAGTATATTAAATCCTATAATCGCGAGTTACCGGATAAAGTAAGCGACTAGAATATTAGGTTAACTAAAGAGGCTATAATCCTAATAAAACTTAGTACCCGGCTCGGAATTTTAAATATATACTAATAGCTATTAAATTATACTATAACCTATACCCTATAGCGCTAGGATTACCCGTTAATCTATAGTATTAGATCGAAGCTATAGTTATAAATTTAGACTATAATAACCGGGATAATAACGATAACGCCGTCTATATAGGCGCTAAACCAAAGACGAGAAGGCATACTTAACCTTAATACGTATATTAAGGCCGTACGAGGGGGGTAGTATAATACGCTATATATCTAATTACGGCGTATATCTAGTTATACTATATATCTTATTACGGTAGCGTATATTTAATTATAGCTTACCCCGCTTTACCCCTTTTCCTATATTACGTGCTTATTACTATATAAAAGGGCTACGATTAATCTATAGCTTTTTCCTCTTTTCTTCTCTTTTCTCTTTAGCTTTAAGTTTTCGTTTATAGTACTAAATACATCAAGTTACTAGCCGTATTAGGTTCCTTCCTATAGCCCGAATACTACCCTTATCTTTATTAACTCGGCTATAATTAGTCGATTTATAAAAAAAGGGGTAGTAATAACTACTTCTAGTAATTTCCTTTCTTTAGGGATTAGAGTATAGGTCGTAGGTTCCTCCCTATAACCCTCTCCTCCTCCCTCCTTTACGATTAACTCGGCCTTTACGAGCCTAAGCGTAACGGGAGGGAAGAAAATACCTCCTAATTATACTTATTAACCGGCCGGAGGGGAAGAAAATACCCTTATAAATAGTATATTATACGGGAGGTTATACCCGTTTCTTATACGATTTTCTAAACACCCGCTAAAGGGTGTATCCTCCGACTCTAAGACCCGGTATAGGCTCTAGGTATATAATAATTACTTATTAGCTTAACCGATTAGCTTTTTCTTTTATTTCTAGAATCGTCTTTTTATTCTTTCTCTAGATTTATAATCTATTTTCTTATCGTTAAATATTTAGCCTTATTTAGGTATTTTTTCTTTCTATTACTAGTTATAATCTAGGGGGTAACCCCTAATTACTAAGACCGGTAGTTTACGATATTTTATTTTTCTTTATAGGTAATAGTTATAGCGATAAGAAAAGCTATTTATTATATTTACCGCCTTCGGGAGCGTTAATCGGTATATTTAAAAAGTCGATTTAGTAAAACTAAATAACGCCCGAAGGCGCTACGATTAACTTATTAAAAAAGAACCCAGCCGCCCTAATAGGAAATTTAGTATTCGGATAACTAGGCTCCTCCGACTCTAGGAGATTAGATAAAAATAACTCCTAAAGGTATTATAATATAGGGATTAAACCTAAAACGTATTAAATAGTAGGCTTTTTATTTTAACTATTAAACTATAGTTATTATTAATAATCCCGGTAAAATTTCTAATCTATAAGGCTATCCTTCGATAATTTATTCTTTCTTTTCTTTCTTTCTTTAACTTAGCCTTTATAACCTTTAAAAAGGTAGGTATAATCCCCTTTTTAGGAATAAAATAGTATTTACGCCTACGGGGGTTCTAGTAATTTCCTTCTCCTAGGAAATAATAGGTAATTATAGGTTCCTCCCTATAGCCTTCTCCTCCTCCCTCCTTTACCTTTAGTAACTTCCTTCTTCTAGGAAATAACGGGTAGCCGTAGGTTCTTCCCTATAGCCCTCTCTTCCTCCCTCCTCTACCCTCTTATCTACCCTCTTATCTACCCTTATCTACCCTCTCCTCTATTAACCCGGCTATAATTAGTTAAAATTAGCCTTAGGAATTATATTCGCTAGGAGGGGCCGATAAATATTTACGTAGGATAATATATATATATATATATATATATATATATAATTTATATATATAATATACCTATAGGCTATAGGCTATATATAATAATTAGACGACTAAAGAAGAATAGATAATAGAGAAAATTAAGGGAGATCCCTATAGGCTTAGTATGGCTCCGTCTCTCTATAATACTACTATTACCTACTACGACAAGCCTATACTCTATACTATATATATATAATACTAATATAGTAGTATATATAAATATACGTACGTATATATATATACTATCCTATATAAATATTTATTAGCCCCTCCCGGCGAATATAATTCCTAAGGCTAATTTTAACTAATTATAGCCGGGTTAGTAGAGGAGAGGGTAGATAAGGGTAAATAAGAGGGTAGATAAGAGGGTAGAGGAGGGAGGAAAAGAGGGCTATAGGGAAGAACCTACGGTTACCTATTATTTCCTAGAAGAAGGAAGTTACTAAAGGTAAAGGAGGGAGGAGGAAAGGGCTATAGGGAGGAACCTATAGTTACCTATTATTTCCTAGGAGAAGGAAGTTACTAGAACCCCCGTAGGCGTAAATACTACTTTATTCCTAAAAAGGGGATTATACCTACCTTTTTAGAGGTTATAAAGGCCGAGTTAAAGAAAGAAAGAAAAAAAAGAACGAATTATCGAAGGATAGCCTTATAGATTAGAAATTTTACCGGGGTTATTAATAACGATTATAGTTTAATAGTTAAAGTAAAAAGCCTATTATTTAATATATTTTAGGTTTAATCCTTATATTATAATACCTTTAGGAGTTATTTTTATCTAATCTCCTAGAGTTAGAAGAGCCCGGCCGTCTAAATACTAAATTTCCTATTAGGGCGGCTAGGTTCCTTTCCGATAAGTTAATTATAGTGCTTTCGGGCGTTATTTAGTTTTATTAAATCGACTTTTTAAATATACCGATTAACGCTCCCGAAGGCGGCGAATATAATAAATAGCTTTTCTTATTACTATAACTATTACCTATAAAGAAAAACGAGATATCGCGAGCTACCGGTCTTAGTAATTAGGGGTTACCCCCTAGATTATAACTAGTAATAAAAAGAAAAAATACCTAAATAAGGCTAAATATTTAATAATAAGAAAATAGATTATAAATCTAGAAAGAGAATAAAAAGACGATTCTAGAAATAAAAGAAAAAGCTAATTAGTTAAGCCGATAAATAATTATTATATGCCTAGAGCCTATACCGGGTCTTAGAGTCGGAGGATATACCCTTTAGTAGGTATTTAGAAAATCGTATAAGAAATAGGTATAACCTCCCGTATAATATACCGTTTATAAGGGTATTTTCTTCCCCTCCGGCCGGTTAATAAGTATAATTAGGAGGTATTTTCTTCCCTTCCGCTATACTTAGGCTTATAAAAGCCGAGTTAATTATAAAGGAGGGAGGAGGAGAGGGCTATAGGGAGGAACCTACGACTTATACTCTAATCCCTAGAGAAAGGAAGTTACTAGAAGTAGTTATTACTACCCCTTTTCCTATAGATCGACTAATTATAGCCGAGTTAATAGAAATAAGGGTAGTATTCGGGCTATAGGAAGGAACCTACGATCTACGCTCTAATCCCTAGAAAAAGGAAGTTACTAGAAGTAGTTATCGCTACCCCTTTTACCTATAGATAAGAGGCTATATAAGGCTAGTTATAGAAGGCGGCGTAAAGCCGGCTACGAAAGGCATCGTAAAGTCGGCTACGAGGCTATAGGATAATAATAGGGTAATATTACGATTATAAGCTCTTATTCCTCTACGAATAGAAGATTAGTCTAGATAAAAAGTAGACTATTAGATAGAGTAAAAAAAGACGAATCGAATAGTACTATTCTTACCTATCCTAGGCTTTTAGAATACGAGATATCGATATTTAAAGTTCTAACCGCTATCTCTCCGCTACTTTCCCCCCTATTACCCCTATTAGTTAAGAAAATAAAGCTATTACGAGTTTTCTTAGTAGAAATACGATTTTTAATCGCTAATTTCTCGATAATAAAAAAATATCTAGAAAAGCGGATAGAATTATTAAAAAGCCTATTTATTAAGGAATTTAATAGTTATAATAATAAACTAGAACGTATAATTAATAACTATAAATTCGAATAAAAAAGTCGAATATACGTTTAGGATACTTATTATAGGTATAGCGGTTAGGATAATTATACGATCTTAGTACTATATTTTATAATAATATATCTCTCCTATTCTAGTAAGCTATTTACTATTAAATTTACTAGTAAAGGACTTTTTCTAATCTATTAAATACCTTTAAGGATCCCTTAAGGTAGTAGGAGAGCTCTTTCTCTTAATAATATATATATATATACTATATATATATATACTATATATATATATATACTTCTTCTTCTTTTTCTTCTTTCTTCCCTAATTATATTAATTATAGGTTATATTCTTAAGGAGGTTCGTTTTAACCTCCTTTATATCCTTTTTTACCTTTTCTATTTTTAAGAAGCTATTATTAGCTTCCTAGAGAGGGTTTAGGCGAATTAGGATTAGGAGGAGGAGGACGACGATAGCCTCCCTTAGGATCTAATACCTCCCCCTTCCCTTTATTAAACGCTTTTTATCCCCCTTTTTCCTCTTTATAACCTTATACCGCTGCCCCCTTTTCGTCTTTGGCCTTTACTTTAAATTAGCCTTCCCCCTTTTACTCTTTCCCCTCCTCCTCCTCCTTATTATTCCCCCCCCCCCCCCCCCCCCCCTTTTTTTCCCCCCCCCCCCCCCCCCTTAGCCGTATTAGCCTATAATACCTTTATTTTTAGGCTAATCCCCCCTTATACCCCCCTTTCCCTTTTTATATTTAACCGAGGAGATAATATCCTCGGAGGACCTAGATAAGATATTAGCCTAGTTCCCTATTCTACCCCCCCCCCCTCTCTCCCTACTATTAATAGCTAAGGTAAAGGTATTATTAACTTAGGTATAGCTGGTATAGTAATAAGGGGGGAGGGGGAAGGGGAAAGGGGGGGAAATAATAACTCTAATAACTCTACCGAGGCTAATAACGAGGCTAATAGCGTAAATAGCTATATAAAGCGGCGGAAGCTAATAATAAGGGATAACCGGCTATAGATTTAGTACCTAAAGGAGGTAGTTAAAATATTAAATTATAATATTACTATTACCCTAGGTATTATAGAATAATAAGTAAGTTTATTATTTTATTATCTCCTTAGTACGGCTTCTCTAATATACCTTTTTATCCTTATAAGTAGCCTATACCCTATTTTATAATATTAAACCTAGGTATTACTAGTATGGGAGGAAGCTTATTATACCTCCTAAGCTTCGAAATAGGCTAAGGGCGATTATTTATACGCTAAGGAAAACGAAGCGCTTCCTCTCGCCGTAGAGGCTATATAAAGAAGTCCTAAAGCTTTAGCCCTTTAGCCTAGGGGCTATAATAAGGGTACTAAAATTAATAGGGGGTAAAAAACGCTAGTAACGTAAGAAGTTCGAGCTCTTAGAGAAGGTACGAATAAGAAGGCTTACTTTTGCCCTTAAGTACTAGTACTTAATACCGGAGGACTAGGAATAGTAGATTTAGTTAGACGAGATATAGATAATAGGGGTACTAAAATAAGGCTATATAACTTTCTTCGAAGGTAAAGTTATAATACTTCCCTTTTTTATTTAGCTTTTCTATATAAAGCTAATTAAATTTAAGACGATAACCCTAATAACTTTACTTATATTATAATCTAGGCCTATAAGTAGATATTCTAGGGGTATTTCTATAGGGGAAAGAAAATAGGGTTTATTTAGGAGAAAGAATAGGGGATTATTACTTTAGAGTCCTATTATAAGAGGACTCTACCTCGATTTATAGAATTTTAGTATTAATAGCCGGCCTTAGAGTCTATTATATAGTAGGATAATACCCTAGCCTACGTATCTAAGATAATAAAGGAGAGGTTACCCGAATTCTTCCCTAGGGCTATATTCGTAGAGTAGCCGGCCTATAGCCCGGACCTCTCCCCGATTAAGAACGTATAGTCTTAAATATAGAACTAGATTAATACTAAGTTCCCGGGGAAAAGGCCTATAGGGAAGGCTTTTAAAAGGGCTATAATCGAGGCTTAGTAGTGTACTTAGGGCTAGATTAAGATAATATAAGAGTAATAATTCTCCTCCGTACTCTATATACGGAGAGCGTACCCTAATAGGCGGCTATAAGCCCTATAACTAAGGGCGATTATATTATATAATCCTTCCCTTCCTAATACCTCTATACGCTTATACGTATATTCTCCTACGGCCTCCGTATATTCTAACGAATATATATTATAGTACCGCGCCTCGAAGATTACTACCCATAGTAATCCTATATATATTATCCTATTAATCTATTCCCGATATATAAGGAAAACGAACGAGAAGGAAAAGTAAGAAAAAGGAAGAATACGAGGGAAAGGGCTAATTATCTTATTCGCTAATTATAGCGGGATTAGCGTACGGTAGGGGCCTACCGCGCCTTAAAAGCGTTAATCGCTCCTTATAAAACGGCGGTAGTATTAACCTACTAATCGTCGTTAGCTCCCTAACCTTTCTAGCGGACTAAATACTACCGGTAAGGCTTACCCCGTCCGAAGCGTCGGTCTCTAACGCGTATAATATAATTAATCTCGTAATATATATCTCTCTTGCTAGTAGCCTCCGGTAGATCCTATACGGCCTTTATAGCCCCGGGCTCCTCGTTTTTAAAGTAGTCCTCGTAAGCGGGTCGAAAGTACTCGATAGATATTACCGGGTAAATACGGGTATATATAGGCAGATCGAGCTCCGTAGCTAAGGGGTTAACTATCCGCTTAATAATATACGGACCCTTATACTACCGCGATTATTTCTTAGAGGGTTATCCGGATATATAATATCCTTTATAAAGCCTAAGGTAAACCTTCTACCTAGGCTTTAGAAGAATTAGCCGGTATTTTATATTATACTACCGTTTAGCCCTTATCGTAGCTAGGTCTATTATAAAGTTCGCTTAGCGGCGAATAGCCTCCTATAGGTACGGGATATCGTTTACCGAGGTATTATCGGTAGACTCCGTAGGCGCGTATAGCGGATACCCGAATAAATAGGCGTAAGCCGTTATCTTAGTCCCTAAATTATATATAGAATTCAGGTTCTATTATAAGGCGGGTACTAGTAACTTCTAATCGATTATTAGCTCTTTAACGTACGATAAGCGGAGGGTAGTCTTAATAGTCTAATTATGGCGCTCGGATAGGCTATTAGCCTATAGATAATACGCTATAGTTATAGCGATCTTAGTTCCGAATACCGACTAGAGCTCGTACTATACGTCCGAATTAAATTTATAGTCGCGATTGTTAATAATAACTAATAGTATACCCTAGTCGTAAAGAAAAAACTACTTACCTAGCGTTTATCCCTAATTTATAGTATTATACGTCGAATAGCTAGGAATTAGTAATATTCTCTTACTAAAGAGGTATATAACCGTTAAAAGGAAGTTAAACGTATTAAAGCCTTTTATAGCCTAGGGAGAATCTATAGAATCCGTTAAAGGAAGGTTAGTAATAAAGTCTATCGTAATACTTTTTATAAGGACTCTAAGGGCTCTAATTAGTATATAGATCCCGGCGGTAGGCTATTAGTCTATCTGCCTAAGGTAGTAGGCTTTATAGGCGGCGATATATTTTTTTACGCGTTTCGTTATATCCTGGATTATATATACCTTAAGGTCTTAGAGTATACGGACCTTTTCGAAGTAATTCCGCTAGTCGTATACCGCCGCGATAATCTTATCGGCCTTATAGTATAGTATATATAGATATTCGTATCCCGTCGAAGTCTGATAATATAGTAGATTATCCTATAAAAAAAAGGGAATACCCTACCTTTTAGCCTTCGCGATTTAGGGGGCCTAAGAAGAAGTAATAGTATCCTTATAGTTTTTAAGTATATCGATAATCTTAGAGAAATATATATCCGAATAATAGCCTATAGAGAATGCTTTTTTAATAGCGGGATTTATAATCGCCTTAGAAACGACGAAGGTATAGTCGAGTATTTAGAAGTTAGGGTTTCTACGTTTAAGAAGATTATTAGTCTCGAGCGTAGTTAGTCGACTTAGGGCATTAGGGATAAAGTTCTTTTCCCCGGGTAGGTAGTAGATTTATAGATTATACTATAAGAAATAAATACTAGTAATAATAAGACGGCGGTTAGCGCGGTTAGTACTAGCGGTACTAAGGGTATGCTTTTTATAGATTTACTTCGTAGTAGAATAATTTATTAGGATAACTAAAGGGAGCGTATTCGACTATACTATAACCCGTATTTTTTTAACTACCTAAATAAGGTAGTTAACCTTAAGTTCGGAGGGTCTATAGGATTATTCGGTAAAGGTTAATTTATAGGAAAGAAAGTAAATAGGCTTTATAGATTTAACCGGAATAGGATTACCTAGCTATTATTTATTATCGCGAAGATAATAGAATATAGCCGTAAAGCCTCGTTATAGAAAGCTATCGAGTTAATAGAATAAACGATAATCTAGGTCTATATAGCGAAGTATACGGTAGGAGGTAATATCCGCTTAAATAGCGCGGAAGGCGTCGAGTTCCTACGGAGTCGGCTTAAACGAGGCGGAATACGCGAAGGCTTTCCATTTCTATAGCTCTCCCGTAACTACCCTACTAATATTACGTCTATAGTATAGAAGAGCGATTTTCTAGGCCTATAGGGGCGCGATAATCTAACTATAGTATAGAATTATAGATCTTAAAAAGCTAGTTATACTAATATAGCTTTTAAGATCTTATAGAGTTATAGGGAACTAAAGTAAAGTAAATACTATAATTCTCTTAGCTAAAAAGCTTATACTAAGTCTATCGACGCGATAACCGAGTAATTATACGGAAGGGTAGCCGATCTATAACTTTTTCGGATTTATCGTAATATTAAGACTATCGAAAAGGCCGAAGGCGGTAGCTAAGTACTTCCGATAATCTTCTATAGTCCGCGAGAATATTATAATATTATTAATAAAGGTATAATAAAATAAGTAGTAATAGTATAACTTATAGTCTATATATCTCTAAGTGAATACTAGGCTATTATAGAAGCCTATAGGCGCTATAGTAAACTTTTCGAGGCTATAATAACTCGTAATCGTAAAGTATTCCTAATATTCTTTATAGACCCTAAACTAATAAAAGAATTACGAGGCGTCGATAATAGTAATAAAACGACTACCTTGGATAGCGTATATAATATCCTCTTATAATAATAGCGGATAAGAGTCGGGAATCGTAACCTTATTAATACTACGTAGGTTTACGATAACGTAGCCTTTCGGCTACCCGTTAACTATTCTTTAAACGATAAAGACCGGGGAAGTAAAGGGGGTTAGCCCTTTAACCTACTCTAGTTAGCCCTAATAGTATAAACGATCGTATATTTTATCGATTAGGTTATAATTTTTAATACCCTATAAGTAGGGCCGCTATATAACCTTCTACCTATACTAATCCGGAGTAAGTAGTACCGAGAGCTCTTCTCTAGGTTTAAGGTACGTATCGTTTATATCCTCTTAAAGATAATAATAGCGCTCGATAATACGTAAAAAACCCTATATAACTAAGGGGTCTCCGTTATATATATAGCTCCCGAGACTACTAAAAACCTCCGGTAGGTTTATAAGCCTCTATACGAGCGGGAGGCTATACGCGAGCTCTTTAGTCGGGACCTCCTCGATTAGCGCGAATTCCGTAGGGGCGATTACGGGCTCCTAACCCTACGTATAAGCGAAGACGGCGTTAAAGAATAGCGTTAGTAAAGGGTTAGAGGACGGCGTTAGAGGAGTCTCGGCGACGAAGGATTCGGTAGGCCTATTACTAGTAATACCTTTATTCTAGACGCTAAGAAGTATTAGGTCGACGTCGACTCCTAATACGATATTATTCTCTATTGAGAGCGTAGGGCCCGATTATATATCGTAGAGAAGGGTAAATCCTACTAGAATAGACTCGATAGTAAGGAAGCCCGAGTCCCTCTACTCCTCTAGGTATCCTAGCTTAACCTTCCGATCGAGAATAAACGGCTTATCCGACTAATTATAAGCGGTAACTACCTATAGAGTCTTCGAATCGACGATAGCGTATAGAATACTAGGTAGAATACTATAGAAAGAGAAAGACCTTCTAGATAGAACTTCTTTCTATTTAGTAAGGATTATAATCGTACTACCTACCGGGATTATTACCTTCCCTCGATATTAGACCTTCCTTACGACGTTAACCCGAGGCTTATCTATAGAGAATAGAATCTTAAAGTCGGCTAGGGTGCCGAGACGAATCGTTATAGTCCTATAGTCGATATTTCCTTAATAAGGCTAGAGGAAGGTATTACCTAGTAAAGCTTTAGCGCTTAGGTTATTAATAACCTATCCTAAGGCGGTAAACCTAGAGAATCCTATAGGCGATTTATCCGATTTAAACCCGCGGGATAGGAAGGAGAAGGTAGCCTAAGTCGTATAGATAAAAGGCTCTCCTAAGATTCCTCTAATCGGTATAGGCTTCCTTTCCTCGACCTTATACTTAAAGTTCTAAATAAATTTATAGTCGATAAGCGGATTCCTATAGCCTATATCGGGATAAACTTCGAAGCTAGGTCTATCGGGCGTAGCCTATACCTTAATACGGAGGTATAAGTAGGAATTAATTCCTTACGTATTAGTCCTAGCCTTTATTAGCTTAGGGATATAAATTACCTTAGAGTCGGCGGTCTCTAGAGCTTTTACCTTACCTTACCTTCGATAAATAAGCTAGCCTATTTTAGTCGAGTTCTATAAGTACTTATATAGGCCGTTTCCCGAAGGAAACTCGTAATAATAGTAGGAGTACTCGTAGGCCTTAAAGCCTCGCTTAGTCTCCTAGCGGATTCTCTTCGGGCTAATATAATCCTTTATAATAATATACTTATCTAGGGCGGTAGTAATAGGAAATCGTCGGCTATATTTACCGTATTAGTAGGCTCCTTAAGGGTTACCTTCTCGGGCCTTAACGAGGAAGGCGTATCCTACGTCTTCTTCGGGGGTATCCTCCTCGGATAAAGCGGATAAAGTAGATAATAGCTTATCTTCCCCTTTACTAGTACTAGGTTTATCGACTTAGTATTTATCCTCGAAATATACCTTCTTCTTTTTCTTCTCTTCGATACGGTTAATACGGCTATAATAATAGGAATTATTATTATAGTACCGGGAATTATCGTAGTTATATGCGTTTTAGTTCCTATAGTTATAATACCCTCCTTAATCGCCGTTATAATAATATCCTTAGTTATTATCGTAGCGATATCCTTAGTCGTAATTACGTTTTTCTTCGCGCTTCTCCCCCCCTAAAAAGGGTTATTAGTCCCCGTAATTATCGTCGGATTTATAGTCTTCCTATAGGGATTTAGCGGTAAGTATCTTATCGAACTTAAGATACTACTCGAGGTACTTATTAATATACTTTTTATAGGACTTAATATCTTAGATTTAGTAAATTAGGATTATACGATTCTTTAGAGGCTTAAGTTCCTTCGCGATCTCGATAGCGATAAAAGGGAAAATAATCTCGAGAATTGCCTTATCGGTCGTAATATAAAGCTATTAGGCGAGAAAAACCTTATACTATAGCTAGTAAGTTAAAGATATCGTCTTATTAACCTATATATCGATAGTATATTTAACGCTATAAAGTTCTTGCTAAACTTATATAATTAGGCGGCGGAATCGCTTTTAAAAACGCTTCGTAAAGTAGTTAAGGGTACTAGAAGTAAGCTTTTAGCGCTATTCGAAGTTTAACTCGGCTATATACTATATAAGTATAGCGCCTATAAGAAATAAAAGGTAAAACGGGTAAAGAGCGTAGGCGTTATTAGATTTATAAACGCGAAGGTATTCGTAGAAGAGATTAATATTAGTAAAAACGACCTTTTTATCCTTACCGGTAATAATACCTATTCTATTAGGGTCTAAGTAGTCCGGATAGAAAGTACTAATATTATCTTTTTTTAGCCTTTTATTAATAGCTTTTTTAGAGGCCTTATCGATAGTTAGATTTACCGAAAAATCTTATCGATAACGTCTATACTCTATAAAATCTAACTTAAATTCGGAGTTAGAGCTATCGAGAGGTACGGACTACTATTAGCGTTTACCCTATAATATCTATCGGGAGATAGTAGCTTCTATAATAAAACGAGCGGGTCCTTTATCGATAGTAATATATTTTTCGATAGAGGGCTAGACTAAAGCTTATCGCGAGAGCGTCTATAAGGGCTCGTAATTAGTAGGATATAATTCCTCCGACTCTCCTTCGTCGATAAGTACGAAGAGGTTGTATAAGAAGACTTTAGGCTCGAGGATATTATCCGTATAATACTTCTTAAGATAGGCTTAAATAATCCCTACTATATCGAGGTACTTATCCCTTATACTTTTATACTAGAGTATTTTATAATATATTCTAGGATAAGCGTACTCGAAACGATAAATAGCTATATAATAGGTATTTATACGATCTAAATCGTAGTTCGTAAATAAGTCTAGAGTAATTATAGTAGGTTATTTAGTAAGAAACTTACGGAAGCGTAAGGCCTATATAATTATAAGTCGGAATTTATTATCCGTTTAAATACCCTAATATAACTCCTCCGTATACTCGACTAGGTTATCCGAGTTAATAAATATGGACCTTCGATACCCCTTATTTCCTACGGGCTCCGGGGACGTCTCCTTAATAGTAATACCCTCGTTTTCCGGGTCGGAGTCTGCCTTATTTATAGTATAAGAGCTAGGCTCCCCTATACTAGTACTAGGCTTGCCTATATAAGAGCTTATCCAAGAGCTAGGCTCCCCCTTTTTCCGTACGGGTCCTTTCCCCTTTCCTACGGGGGCGAAGGCGTCCTTAGCTATAACGTATTTTATCTTAGCGAGGCTTATTATTTTACCGAGTCTCCTTAATTAGTCTATTATACTTATAGAACCTAAGATATTATCTAGGTTCTTCGTAAATTAAATAGGCGGGGAATATAATAAATAGTCTATAGCGTTATAAAAGTACTATAGGTCTTAAGAGGATACGATACTACTACTATAAAGGGTTATATAATTTATAATTTATAAGGACTAGCTTATAGGCCTATCCGATTATAAGGACTAGTATAAGGCCTATTTAATTATAAGGACTAGCTAGAAGCTTATCTAATTATCCGATTAAAATAATCGTAAAGTTATCGTTATAAGCGAAGTAGAATTACTACTATATAGTATACTTAGGGCTAGATTAAGATAATATAAGAGTAATAATTCTCCTCCGTACTCTATGTGCGGAGAGCGTGCCCTAATAGGCGGCTATAAGCCCTATAACTAAGGGCGACTATATTATATAATCCTTCCCTTCCCGATGCCTCTATACGCTTGTACGCATATTCTCCTACGGCCTCCGCATATTCTAACGAATGTATATTACTTAGGAAGCTATACTGGAGGATTTCCTTCTAAAGCTTATATATAGGATACTAGGAAGGCTAGAGTAGGTAATTAAGGCTAAGGGGGGATATATTAGCTACTAGAATAAATAGAATTAACCTTTAGGGACTTCCTTTTCCTTAGAAAAATAGGGTAATAGGGGGTTCCTTCTTATAGCCTTTATACCCTCCCTTATCTACCCTTATCCACCCTCTTATCTACCCTTATCTACCCTCTCCTCTACTAACCCGGCTATAATTAGTTAAAATCAGCCTTAGGAATTATATCCGCCGGGAGGGGCCGATAAATATTCACGTAGGATAGTGTACTAGTAGTATGTATGTATATAGAATCATGGATGTATATTTGGATAATAGGACAGAAGATGGATGGATACACAAAGGGGACAAAAACAACATCTTTCTCGGCCCTCGCCCCGGCTGCTTCTTCTTTGTTGCTCCATCCCGGAAAAGACGAGGAAACCCAATATCAGATCATGGTGATACACATGTGTGTGTGTGTGTGTGTACAAGTTGTAAAGACACACCTTAGACATACATACATAGTACTATGTAGAAGGTGGTATATATGGGTACTATATCTTCATATGTACTTACCTATATGACCCTATCGGTGCAAAGCTCTGCGAGCAAAATGACATCTCTATTGGTGAAAGAAGATAGATAACTAGGTAGACGAACGCAATAACATACCGCACTCATGTACATACATACATACACCTCCGTGCGTACATACTGCCCACAAAGGGGCGAGAGAGAAGAGGGGATAGGAAGAGAGAGAGAGAGAGAGAGAGCGAGAGAGAGAGAGAGAGAGAAAGCTGAAGAGAGGAAGAAGAGAAAGAAGACTGGAAAGAAAGAAGAATGAAGAAGAAAAAACCCGAGAGAGATATAGCCACATAACATACATACATGGATGACTTACATTTGAATATGAGCATCATGACGGGGAACCATCATCTCTCCTCGTCTTCTCTCTCCTCTCACTCTCCCTTTCTCTCCTCTCCTCTTCTCTTCTCTTCTTCCCTAAGTGTTCCTCCTCTGCTTACACTTCTCATGCAGCAAATGCCCATTCCGCGCCGTAGTCCTCGTAAACTCGGCTCCGCAGTTGGGACATGTCGCCTTCGCCGCCTGGCCCGACTTCTCCCTCTGGTGACGCAGCAGGTTGCTGAAAGTGGAAAACTGCCTGCCGTTGCAGCCGTGTTCCCAGCATCGAGGCTTGGGCCGGCTCTGCACGACTCTTACTTGGCTGTCTTCCGTCATCATCGCCGCAGCAGCAGCTGCCGTAGTCGTCGTCATCGATGTTGTTGCTGCTGTTGCTGTTACCGCTGCTGCTGTTGGTAATGATGATGATGATGAAGATGACATCGTCGGCGGCGGCAGGGGAGGACTCTGCATCGGGTACATGATGCCGCTGCTGCTGGCTTCGTGGTGGTGCGAGAGGGAAGAGGGAATGCCGCTGCTTGTTCTGTACTCGCTTATTCCGCTGCCGTACCCGGTTGAGGAGCCGTATTCCATCGGAACGCCGTAGCTAGTGGGTTGCCTGTAACCGGGGGGTCAGAAGGAAGAAAGATTTGGGCACGAATGAAAGAATAAAGAGAGCGACAGGGTTTATATATAGAGAGAAAGAGAGAGGAAACTCACATGGGAGAATGGTGATGATAGGGAGACGGGTGAAACACCTGTCCTCCTCCTCCTCCTCCCCCCTGTTGCGAATGATGATGATGGTTATGATGGTGATGATGATGGTGATGATCCGTCAAGCCCGACGTAGTAAAAGGCGACAAAAACGAAGTCCCACCCATCGAAGTCGCCAACACATTCGAAGGAGGAGGCGTCGTGTTCGTCGCCGTATTCGCCGCCGCCGTCGTCGTCGTCGTCGCATACCCAGACAGAGAGCCTATCCCCCCGGGAACGACGACGTCCCCCATCGCCACGGCCGAAGGCGCCGCGAAGGAATCGCTGTTGCTCCGCCCCATCCTGGCCGAGAGCTTCAGGTCCCGGCGGGCACGGTCGCTCTGTCTCTTCAGTTCGAGCTGGGCCGGCGTCCAGGGCGGTACGACGACGCGGGGAGCAGCAGGAAGAGGAGGAGGGGGAGGGGGCGAGCTCGAGTTGGCCAGTGGTGATCTGTTCTCGCTCGGTGGTGGTGTCAAACTCGACTCTGAGCTTAGGATCCTGTTGTGGTTGTGGTTGCTGGGGTTGCTGTTGTATTCGGCGCCGAAGCCGCCGGTTGATGAGGAGGAATAAGGCTCAAGCGGTCCTACAAGATAGGCGTCGTTAACGGGAGGCACGACAAGGCAAACAGGTTTTGAAATCAAATATCAAACAGGCCTCACCTGGCCAAGAGAAGGCCGACCTGGGTCCCATTGTGAAGGCTGGGTCAAACTGAATGGCGATGGCACTGTGAGATGATGGTCGTCAGTCTCTTTGCTTTGCTTCGTTCTCTCGTATCAAGGCCTCTCTCACCTCATGCTGGCTGAATTTTCCAAGGAGGGCTTATGAGGAGATTAGCCCCCCCCCCCCTCACTTTTCCCTCCCTCCCTCCCGTTTTCCTCTTCTCTTTCTCTTTGCCTCCCCCTCTCTCTCTGTCTTTCTCTTCCCCCTTTCCCCAGGGGCAGCTCAAAACGGCTCTGTCGATTCGAAGTGTGCCTCGCGAAGGGCTTCAGGACTATTCAGAGGCCAAAGAGGAAAGTTGTCTGTGGACGGACGAATCAGCCAAAAGGAAAAAAAAATTGGGTGTGGCATGTAAGTAAGTATGTGTTTGTATGTATGTAGGCGTATAGAGGTGTGTGGTGGGTAAGCAGGACGGAAGTGGCGGCCATACATACATTACGGTGCAACGGTATAAGAGCAGGATAAGAGAGATTCCGTAACGCAATGGCGGAAAGTAGCCAATCTGATTGAATCGTCCTATGCGTCACCGTTGAGCAGGTCGTTCAGGGGGTGAAGAGGGGAAGGGGGGACAAGAGGCTTGGATCGACGACGACGACGACGAGGAGACCCAGGGACCAGGAGATGATGGACCGGACGTACACTAGTAGGATATTGGGGAAAGCCGCGGGCCGCGTCCTAGGAGATTATTCGTACGGGCCGCGTTTCGATGCAAGCAAGGAGATGCCTGTTTGTGATGTGGTGTGTGAGAGTGAGAGTGAGAGTGAGTGTGAATGGGAGTGGGAGTGGGAGTGGGAGTGTAAGAGAGAGAGAGAGAGAGAGAGAGAGAGAGTAAGTATGAGCGAGTAAGTAAGTGAGTGAGCGGGTGAGTGAGTAATAATAGGTGAGCAGCAGTATGTATGTATGTATGTAAGTGGTGAGTGAGAGTGAGTGAGTGAGCGAGTGAGAGAGAGAGTGAGTAGGTATTCGATGTGTGCATGTATGTATGTACATATGTATGTATGTATGTATGTGAATGTGTGTAGGGACGGGAGAGGTGTGTGTGTGTGTGAATGTATTGCTCGGAGGGGAGTTCCGACGAGATCCGCGCAGCCGCTCGGCGGAAGTCCAGGCAGCGGCAACTTGTGTATTATACATCCACAGAAGATATATCATAATAGTACCTATACGGAGTATGGAGGCCATTCTTTCTATGTATGTACATATGTATGTATGTACATACTAGGACGAACCGTAAGGTGAGTGGAGTTTTCTTCCACCACACACACATGTATCCGTATGTATCCGTACATACACACGGCTATGATTCGAAGACGACGGGGCCGGGAGTGAGAGAGAGAGAGAGGGAGGGAGGGAGGGAGGCGTGTGCGTGTAAAAAAAAGGGGGGCGGCGCCGTGAAGTGCCGCCGCCGCCGCCGCTCGCTCACACAGAGAGATGTGTACCGATATATGCAGATACCTACAGGCTACATGTATGTATGTATGTACATACATACAGACGAGATATGTTCTGCTTGTGTGAGATGAGGCAGCGCCGACAGTACGGACTGACTGCTGAGACCCTTCTCTCTCGAATCGAAAAACGGGGAAGAGAGGGGGCCAGCCGGGCAGCTCAGCCAGTCTCACCCAAGCAAGCAAAGAGCTTGTTTTCTTATATACATACATATAAATATAAATATAATATATCTTGACCTGCAGATTCTGATGACAAGGAGAACAATAAAACCTCGTGGGAGTAAGATATAATCCGTACATACATACCTACATACATATCTTTCATGCACATATGTACATACCTTGTATCCGTACAACCTTGTGCACGAGCAAGATGGAGTGATAATAGGGGGGGGGGGGTGAAAGAATAGAAGAGAGAGACAGAGAGGAGCGGGTTTCCGTGATTGGGTGGGACTTCGGAGTGTGAGAGCGACTCTCTTCCTTCCTTCCACCCCCCGTATCATGAGAATGAGTAACGACGAGAGAAAGCCGGTAACCCGTGAGCAAGGTGCGGGAAGGAGAGTGAGGGATCGATAGACTCCGGGGGGGGGGGGGGGGGGGGGGGGGGGGGGGGGGGGGGGGGGGGGGGGGGGGGGGGGGGGGGGGGGGGGGGGGGGGGGGGGGGGGGGGGGGGGGGGGGGGGGGGGGGGAGGGGGGGAGGAGACCCATCAAAGCAAGCCGTTCTTCTTCCTCACGACATGCGTGCGGAGCCCATCAAGGGTCTGCATGTACCTACAGGGAACCTGCAGGAAACCTACCTACCTACCTACGGACCAGGGGGAGGGGACAAGAGGAGGACGGAGAGAGCATCATGATGAGACGGGCGTCGGCGTCCGGCTGGACTAGGCAAAGGCGATATCAGCCTAGGCCCTGAGAGGGATATATCATATATGTAGTGTGTACGGATACGGAGTACGGAGTAGTATCACAGTATTAGCTATAGGAGGGAAGGTAGGTAGGTAGGTAGGTAGGTAGGGAGGCAGGGACTAAAGAGAGAGAGAGAGAGAGAGAGAGAGAGAGAGGCTGGGGCCGTGGTACCGTGAGACGAGAGCCGAACGACGCTTCATTATATTTTCATACTTTTTATCTTTATTATTATCGTTTATAATGAAGTTTTTTCTCTTTATTTTCCCTTTTATCCGCAGCAGGACCCTGGACACTGGACAGGGCATCATCAGCCATCAGGGCATCAGAGTAAAAGCATATCCGTAGCATGGCATGGCATGGCATGGCATGGCAAGGCAAGGCAAGGCATGGCTATAGGAATGGGTCGTGCCATTAGCAGCAACCTTGTCAACGTCGTTGTTTCCCCCCCCGTTTCATTGTTTTCGTTTCGTCTTGTTTCTCGTCCTTCTTTCTTTCTTTCCTTCCTTCTTTTGTTTCTTCCCTTTTCTCTTCCTTCTCTTTCCTTTCCTTTTTTTTAAGCATGTCTTTACCTCACCTCACTATCTACCTCCTTAACCCGAACCCGAACCCCAACCCCAACCCTTGCCATCTTTACACACATACATACCTACATACATATCAGCCAAGTTCTAAAAATCTGCAAGCCTGATAATCAAAGAGAAAGGGAAGAAAAGAGAGAGAAAGAACGAAAGAGAGAGAGATATTCGCTTTTCTTCTTGGCCCTCCCTTCTCCACCCCCCCTTGTCTTTTCCACCACATGTACATAGGTATGCACAAACGCCTCAAATCGACCGACCAATCGTCCCAAAGCAAGCGAAGCTTCCACGACATGATCCACGATAGGCAGGATTCACATCCCTGTCTATAACAGCTTCAGGCCCTCTCTTTCTTTCTCACTCTCTCTCTCTTTCTCTCTCTCTCCTAGGTACACCCCCCCCCCCCAAGCACCGTGATGCGGCTGCCATTTTTCTTATAAATATTTTTAGCCTTCGAATGTGCAGAGCCGTATAATCGAAGACAAGGCAGGCAGAGCAGGTTCCTGTGTGAGGCACTGACCCCCCCGTAAAGGGCTCCAAGCTCATAGCTCACAGCTCACAGGTCCCCTACCTCAAAAGGTGTGAGTGTGTGAGTGTATGTATGTATGTATGTCTGGTGCAACCAACATAGCATGTATGTATGTACTAGACCGTACTGCTGGTGGCGGTAGGTAGGTAGTAGTGGATGATCTGATGGTTGGCTGGCTCGTCAGCCCCCGCGCGTGGTCATGATGATGATGATGATGGTGATGATGATGTTGATTACATTGTATAATAATAGCAACGATAAAGGGGCGATTGTAACCACACAAAACCCTACAACTGCACGCAAGCAAGCAAGCAAGCAACGTGAGTCAAGGGGGAAAAAAAGAGACTTTACTTAGGTACCTACCTACCTACCTCTATCCGTACTATTCTGGAAACCTATCAGGCTTCTTTCTATCCGCTCCTTGTTGCTCTCAGCAGCAGCTTCACCTTCGAGACGGACTTTACTCACAGAAGAAGAAGAAGCGAAGAAAGAAGTCGAGAACAGGCGTGACCTATTTTATTAGACTTTTTTTTTTTTCCTTTCAAACAAACAAAACTCTGGCCCCGTGACAGCGGCATGCACCGGTCCGCCCCCTTGTCGTTGTTCTTCTTGTTCTTCGTCATCGTCTTCTTCCATGTATCCGTATGTACATGTGTATTTCTTGTTCAGCTTCAGCTTCCCTCATCCCTGTCATGTCACTCACTATCCAGTTACTAGTATCCGTAGTCACCGGGAAGAAACTGGGGACCACCTCCACCACAACCACAACCTCTGATGAACTGATGACGATGATGATAATGATAATGATGATGATGATGATGATGATGAACATGACCATTATGTATGCTGCTTCAGCGTACTGTCAGCATTTATTATACACATCCATTCAGTCTTCCATATCTAGAGGGTATCTATCTGTCTACGTCGAGATGAGAAGAAAAGGGTTTCAACGTAGGTCAGATATCTGCATATCTGAGTTCGTATGTACATATGTATGTACACAGCACAGGATACACGGATATACATACAGACATATGTATAAATCTCCACCGAGCACTCCAGTCCTAGCATAGCCTCACAGAGCTCCTTGCATCGAACAGCGGGGAGGGAGGGGGGGGGGAAGGGGTGGAAAGAAGTGATGAAGCGAGGCAGGCAGCGAGGCTATCAACGGATAACCTACCTATACATATAGACCTGGGGTCCACCCGTTTTATATGTCAGTGGCACTGGGCACCACATGATGCGAGCCGGCCCGTGGAGAACGAAGAAAACCTTGTTGTTGATGACGGGATTGTAGATGAATGGATGGCAAAGTACATACATACATACATACATAGGTATGTATGTACATACATACTACATAACAAGATGGGCGATCATCATATTCATCGTCGAGTCCCGATCTCCAGTCTCTAGTCTCCAGACCCGGCATCATGCTATCCTATCAAGTTTATACATATAGTACAACTTAATAAGGGAGGATATAGCCTCCTACACCGCAATCTTCATCATGAGATATGGGCCTATCGTCCGTAAATCCTATATCACGTCGGAATTGCGTCTTGTTCCTAGAAGATGGCAAGCTAGAGTTTCCTGACGAATAGTATCCGTATGTATGTACATACATACATATGTATGTATGTATGTATGTACATAATTGGCTCTCGGCCCCCAGACCCCCCCCGTCATCAAAATCATCATGCAAGGCCAGGCCGAGCCGACAGCCCTGCAAGACAAGACAAGACAAGACAAAAAAAAAAGAGGCTGTGTTGCTTCTTCTTCTGCTTCTTCGTCTTCTTCTTCGTCTTCCTCTTCTTCTTCTTCTTCTTCTTGTTCTAGAGGCAGGTTTGGAGCTAGGGACGCATGTCTGCCTGTATATACATATGTACATATGTAAGTATGTATGTATGTATGTACATACATATGCTATCTATGCATCATGCAAGTAATAGATGAATAAGTTGACGCATGATGCTGATGCTGATGCTGATGATGCTGATGATGCTGATGCTTCTGTTCCAACAAAAGCTGGCGCCACCAGCCAGAATTGGCGTCTATTCTATCCAATTGGTGATAGAGGAGCTGACGACGACGAGCCTCTACCTACCTAGGTAAGGTAGGTAGGTAGGCAGTGCAAACTATCAACAGCAATAATAACAATAATCAACGACGACGACAAGTATAAGAGGTCTTTATCGTCTCGATGATCACATCTTGAACATCATCATCATCATCATCATCTACATGCTATAGAACTACAAAAGGACATTGATAACAATAATAAGCCTCGACTCGCATAATGACGGCCGCCTAGAGAAGGGAAGGGCTAGGTGAGGGAGTGGGGGCCCGGGTTTGGATGTAATAGTCTTTTGGTATTATCATAGACGTACCATTATCATGCAGTCCGAATTCTAATCCCTTTGAGTGCGGTAAGACCGCAAGCAGGTCGCGGGACCCACAACGATTAGTAAGCCCGCAGGTACGGGAGACAACATAGTAGCTCCTAAAGATAGCTTCTAGAAAACCTCTACGCCTATTTTGCCTAATAAACGATTTATAGAATTCAAGATGGAGAGCCAAGAGATTGTACCTTCTATTGACGGCGTGAGTGAGGCATTGTTTATTAGGCTAGATAACTGTTATCGTGAGCAGGCCGCCGATAGTACCTGCCGGCCTGACTATGCCCCTGAGCCTGCCTTTGGCACCTCCTTTACCCCTATTTAGTTATTGCATCGCGAGCCTCATATTCTTCCTTTGCCTCCAACGCCCTTGCTGCTTTTCCAGGCTTTCCTACCAAGTTTCTTAGTCGAGAAGTGGGTAGATTATACGAATAATGGTCCTCGACCGGGCCCAGAAGGCCCTGCAACGAAGAATTCACGACTCCACGAGTGGAGAGAGACTACGATAGTAGAGGTATACCTATGGATAGCGATCCTTATTTATATGGGGATATATAGAGAAACGTAGGTTCGAGACCATTGGAAGATATCTCTTGCGGAGGATATCTTCCTAAGCCACCTAATTCTACAATTTATATCGTTCGATAGATATCACTAACTTCAACGACGAATCCGACCCTTTAACGCAATAAAAACCTATCCGACGCCGTATAGCCGGCTAGAGGAGTGGTCTTAATACCTTCAGTATGCCTCTTCCTCATTCTATTACCTAGGTACGCTTCTCGCCGTCGATGAGTGTATCGTCGGCTATATAGGACGATCTCGAGAAATAGTCACGATTCCTACGAAGCCTATACCCATAGGCTTTAAGGTCTGGGTCGTTGCTCAAAATGGCTTCTTTCTGCGATGGATATGGCATAAGCCGAATGATACCCTTGGGCTAATAGCGAAGAGAAGGCCGCGGAGGAAGAACGAAGGCATAGGAAGCGAGGAAGCCCCGATTTGGCTAAACCCGATACAAAGCGTCGTCGTTGCCCTATTTGAATTACTTCCAGAATAGATATATTATGTCTTTCTTGACAATCTTTTCTCTTCGCCGACCCTCTTCTGCGCCCTTCGACGCCTAGGCCACGGGGCTATAGGCACCTGCCGTACTAATTGTGGTATATTCAAAGGCTTCGTCGAGGCCAAAAAACAAGATACGAAAGGTAAGTGCTGGGAATGGGGACGAATCGACACAAAACCTACGCTAGATGGGCAGGTAAGTACTCAAGAGTAATATCTTATCGTGATTCCTACTGTTTTCTAACCTAAGATACCTAGGTCAACCAGATCGCGTGGAAGGATAACGCCCTTATGCTCCTCCTCTCTACTGTCTTCACAGGTGCCGAATTTGAAGAACGAATTCGCCGACGGCCGACAATAACACAACCCCGAGTACGCCCTATCCTACAATTCTTTGGTAAGGAGCCTATGAAAGAGGTTTCCGTACCGTCCGTGACTGCCGAATATAATGACTTCATGGGAGGCGTTGATATAGGTAATCAGTTGAAAGCATCCGAGGGATTAGAACACCGGGTTATCAAGGGAAGTTGGCGTGCAATCGCGTGGTAGTTCCTTCTCGAGACTGCGCTCGTTAATAGCTATCTACTGTAGCTTCGCGGGTAGCCTTAGTAGCAAAGAATAACGACTTAGCGAGGCTGGCGATAGCTAATCGTGAAGGACCTCTGTAAGGCCTACGCGAAAGACGGCACTTCAAGACAGCGTTTCAGGGCCGGGGATATGTTTTCCCCTATTTCATAGCATTAACACGTCAATCACTCGAAAGGGTCGCCTTGCGTGCCCTATCAGGGCTTCAAGGCAGGCCAGCCTCGCTCACGAAGTCAGAGGACCCCTCTAGGCGAGGCTACGGGGGCTACAAATCGACAAACACCAAGAAAAACGAGGAAGGGGTGCAGTGTT
>PDHP01000263.1:0-42376 GCA_003339455.1 Ophiocordyceps camponoti-leonardi (nom. inval.) | reverse complement strand
TCTTCTTCCCTTTTTTTTTTTTTTTTCCCCTTCCCCCCCCCCTCTCCCCCCCCCCCCCCCCCCCCCCCCCCCCCCCCCCCCCCCCCCCCCCCCCCCCCCCCCCCCCCCCCCTTTACAAACTGCGCGCCTTGGTCGCTTCAAATGCCCACGACTCGTCGTCACGACCTACCTTTCTCCCCTTAACCACTTCTTTGACAAGCCCTATCCCTGTCGCGGCCTCTACACACATTACATACATACACTACTGTTATACACACCTACATACGGAGACACACTCACACTACATACCTACATACTCTCACACACTCATACACACACGCTACTACACGGATACATACATACACAACATACACACACACTATTCGCTCCTCTCTGAGCCCCTCCCCCTACTCCTCCTCCTCCTCTGCCTCTCTTCTTTTCTATTCACGACTCGGAACAAGAGCGATAGTCTCGCTCAAAACTCGTTGCTTTCTTTTCCCGCTCCCTCCCCCCCCCCCCCCCCCCCCCCCCCCCCCCCCCCCCCACCCCCCCCCCCCCCCCCCCCCCCTTGCTCCCCTGTTACGCTTCTCTCCCTCTTGTCTCTTCCACATCTCTTCTCTCTCTCTCTCTCGTCTTATTCTTCTCTTTCTCTTTCTCTCTCAAGACTATTCTTTTCTCTCTCTCTCTCTCTCACTTCTCCTCGAAAAACCCACATACATAATACAATCATACACATACTACCTACATACCTACACTCTCTCTCCCGTTCTTTTGTCAACTCGCGCTTGGACTGCGCACACCCCCCCCCCCTTCTTCCCCCCCTCTCCCCTCCCCCCCCTGCTACCCTCCGGCCCCCAGCAAAATGGCAGTACGCGGCCTGTTTTAAGATGAACACGCTCGAGACTCTAGCCAACTTTTCTTGGAGGACCCCCTTTTGGCTGTAAAAGCTGTCCACCTATACTCATACACGTGCACACACACCGACCCTTCCGTTACACACAAGTTCTCTTTTTCAACTCTCTCACTCTCAACTCACTCACTCACACACTCACTCACTCTCTCTGTCCTTCATACACACAATACACAACCACACACACACACACACACTCTCTCTCCTTCTTCCATCCATCAATCTCTCCTCTTGCTTGTCTTCTCTTCTTTCTTTTCCCTTCTTTTTCCTACCTACCATTTCTTCTCCTTAATGTTGCTGCTGTTACATCACCACTGTTGACAACTTCACCCTTTTTTACCTCGTCTTCCCTTCTTCCCCTTTGTTCCTCGACACAGCCATCTATCCATCTATCCATCTAGCTACCTAGGTAGCCCACCATGGTTGACTCTCTACCAGTGCCGCCGAACCGGTCCCGCAACGGCAATTGGGTCATCTCCAGCGGCGGCAACGTCTTCTACCGAATCGACGGCCGCGCTCAACCCTCGGTTCCGGCTCTTCCGGCGCCGCTTATCGGACCTCGGCGAACCAGGCCTCACGCCATACATATAATCACCTACCCTCCAGGCTACGTACCGCGTGAGCTGCGACCCAAGGCCCCCAGCAGGTCGCAAAAGGCGGCTCAGTCGCTCAAGGCTCGCGCCCTGCTCGGCCGCGTCGACTACGACGGCAATACCCAGCAATCCCCCGTCCTCGGCAAGCTGCTCGCCTCCTTCGCCTCCTCCAGCAGCCGCGCCGTCGTCGAGCCCCGTGCGACGACGAACAACCTGTCGACGCCACAGCAGCAGCAGCAGCAGCAGCAGCAGCAGCAGCAGCAGCCCTACGACCAACAAGCTGCCGCCGCCGCCGCCGCCGCAGCCCAACGGCGTCAGCTGCTGCAGCAGAATCGGCTAAGCCTGCCGCTCCCCTCGGCTCTGCGACGACAGGAGGACGATACTACCCAAACCCCCCACCCCTCCTCCTCGGCCATCCTCGGCTCCGAACCCCGGCCACATACCACCGAGCGCGCCTTCACCGCGCCCCCTCCCTTCGACATGGCCCACGCCCACCACGCACACCACGCCTACGCCCACCACGCCCGGGCTGCCGCCGCCGTCGCCGCCCCCGCCGCCCCCGTCGCCCCTCCCGCCGCCTACCGTCTCGGCGCCGCCACCGCCGCCAACGCCAACCGGAATAGCCTCATGTCGGTCCGCTCCGCAAAGTCGGCCGTCGGCCACCTGGTGTCAGAGGTGCCCAAGCCCGTCGCCTCCGGCAGCGGCGTCTCCTGCTCAATACTCCTTGCCGAGCCCAACATCTTCCTCTCCGGCTTCGACCACGACCACGACCCCCAGCGCGACTCCGGCGGCGGCACCGCCCTGCTGCGCGGCAAGCTGCACCTCCAAGTCAGCAAGAACGTCAAGATCAAGGCCATCCAGCTCAAGCTGCTCGGCCGCGCCCGGACCGAATGGCCCGAAGGCATCCCCCCTCTCAAGCAGGACGTGGTCGAGGAGGAGAGCCTGCGTACCCAGGTTCTGACCTTTTTCAACGCCATGAACGACGGCTGGGAGACCGAGTACGGCAACCAGTGCTCGTACAAGCTCCGCGTCAACTCGACCAACTCCAGCACCACCAATCTGGCTGCCACGCCCCGTTCCGGAGGAGGAGGCGGCGGAGGAGGAGGCCTGACCCCCGCAATGGCCGCCAACCGCAACGGCCTCACCGCAAAGGAGCTGAAGCGTCTGTCGCTGCAGAGCGTCCAGTCTCGAAGCTTCGGAAAGGGCGACAGCGGCCTCGCCTCTCCGACCCAGGCCAAGGGCTTCAAGGTCTTTTATCCGGGCTCCTACGACTACTCGTTCGAGCTGCCCATCGACCACCACCAGCTCGAGACGACCAAGCTGCCATTTGGCTCCGTCCGCTGGGAGCTCCACGCCACCGTCGACCGCGCCGGCGCCTTCAAGCCCAACCTCCACGGCATGAAGGAGGTCTCCATCGTCCGTCTGCCCGACCAAATGTCCCTCGAGACGACGGAGCCCATCTCGATCAGCCGGCAGTGGGAGGACCAACTTCACTACGACATCGTCATCTCGGGCAAGAGCTTTCCCATAGGGTCCAAGATACCGATCGCCTTCAAGCTCACCCCCTTGGCCAAGGTCCAGGTGCACAAGCTCAAGGTGTACGTGACGGAGACGATCGAGTACTGGACCAACGACCGCCGCGTCACGAGGAAAGAACCCGGCCGCAAGATCCTGCTGCTGGAGAAGTCGGCGGGAAAGCCCCTCGACTCCGCCTGGGCCGCGTCCGACATCACGACGATCCGCGGCGGGGAGCCGAGCGTGGAAGAACGTCGCAACGCACGTGAGCTGGCGCAGAGGAGGCGCGTGGCCGATGCGGCCCGGCGGCACCGGACGCCCGAGCAGCTTCCGGATCCTTCGGCCAACCTTCTTGGCGATCTGGATCTGGGGCTGGAGAGCATGTGGGGCTCGACGGAGATTGAGGCCAACGTCCAGATCCCGACGTGCGAGATGATGGCCAAGAACAAGCACCAGAGGCTGAACCCGGACTGCAGCTGGAAGAATGTCAATGTCTACCATTGGATCAAGGTTAGTCTATACCATCCCAGTGTCCCTTGTCCCTTTGCTGCTGCTGCTGCTGTAATAAAGGCTAAATATTTTACCCCGATCAGATCGTCATGCGCATCAGCCGCGCCGATCCCGAAGATCCCACCGGCCACAAGAGGCGGCACTTTGAGATCAGCATCGACTCGCCCTTTACCGTCCTCAACTGTCGCGCCACGCAGGCCAACACCAGCCTGCCGGCCTACTCGGGCCCCGTCAGCCAGCCTTCGCCCTTCCAGGCGTGCTGCGGCTGTCCCGACGCGCCGTCGGTGCCGACGAACATCTCTCCCAGCTCGTCGACGGGCACCCTCCTAGGAGGCGAGCCCATGTACGAGGCGATTCCCACCCCGCCGCAAGCAGCACATACGGGACCGATGATGATGTATCCCGTCACCGAGGTGCGGCCGTCGACCCGGGCCTCGGCCGAGGGGAGCGGCTCTCAAAGCGACGCGCGACCGATCCATCTGCTGAGGACGCCGAGCTTCGACCCGCCCGCCTTCTCGGCCGACATCGCGCCCCCGCCGGCCATCGTCATCGACGACCCGGGCTCGTCGTCGGTGACGCCACCGCCGCAGTACGACACGGTGATCGGCACGCCCAGCGTCGACGGCCTCGCCGACTACTTCTCTCGCCTCGCCGACTACGGCTACATGTACGACGAAGACTCCGGCTCCGACTCGGACATGATGCCTTCGAGGATCCTCGACAGGACGGGGAGGGTCAACGTCGCTCACCCGAGGGCATCCCGCTCCGGGAGGAGGATGCCTAGTCGGAGCATGGAGATTGCCAGGCCTGCTGTGCCGCTCAACATTGACAATTTGCCTGATCCTACCAGGGGGGCCGCCGTCATGTAGTCTTTTTCTTTTTTCTTTTTCTTTTTACTTTTTCCTTTTCTTTTCCTTGATATCCCCCCTTTCTCGACCCGATATCTATCAATCCCATTTTCCCACGCTTCCCCTACCGAAACGAAGGAACGTTTTTCTGAATGAAAGAATGGAATCTTCCCCTCCCTCTCTTTTTTTTTATCTTGGGTTATAAAGGAGTCAAGGCTTCGTTAAATGTAAGGATTTTTTTTTTCCTATTATTTTCCCATTTCATCAGCGCATACCCACCCCAAGGAACCGGTTTTTTTTTTTTGCAAGGTTGGGGGGTTTCTGTGGGGAAGGGTATAAAATGGTTTTAGGTGTTTCTTCGTTGAATAGAGGTGAATCGTGATGGAAGAAAGAGGGTTTAGCAGAAGAGATTGGCGGAGGGCGATGTGATCTTACCGAAGGTCTACCTATCTCGGTGATTGCCTTATGTCTACTATGTTGATGATGATTCCTGTGCATCTTCGATATCGAGATAGGAATTGAAGAGGAACGTGATTTTATATACTGACAAGCACGCTTTGATTGAAACTAGACGCTATAGTGAAGCAACTTGATCCAAGATCCAAGTCGTCACCGCGCTGATGACAGTAAAAAAAGCCGTAGACAACGACACAAAAGGGATACAAGCGTAAGAACAACAAAGAAGAACCAAGGGATAGACCAAGAAGAAAAGGAACAAGGGAATATCCAAAGTAATAATCAAAAAAGGGGGGAAATCAAGGAGCAGCACCACCCCCATCCCTCAGCGAAACCCGCGCATCGTACCCCAAAGCCTTGACGATCCCAAGCCCCTTCGTATGCCCCTCGCGGAACAGCAGCCTGTCACCCGGCCGAATGAACTCCGGCCTCTGAAGGAACCGGAAGGCGACGACGGCCCTGTCCCCCGTCCGGATCAGCTCCCTGTCGATGGCGATGATGGCGCACGTCTGCGAGACGGAGCCGACGTGGAGCATGGCCTGGTACTTAATCTGGATCGTCGTCGCGTGGGATAGGATCAGGACTGTAAGAAAAAAAAAAGGGGGGTTTCAGTACGTCTTTTAGTCTTCAAGGGGTATGGATATATGTAGGGTATCTTCTGACCTTCGGCGACAAACTCGCGATGCACCATCGGAGCGGGTTGGCCCTCCAGACGAGGTAATACGACCATCCCTTTCCGCACGTCGTTTCGTCTGAGCTTCTTCAGAGCCAGGGAAGCAGATTGACCCGCCGCCGCAGCCCTGGCACGGATCCTTCTCCTCTCGATCGACCGGACGACGGTAGGGGTGAAGACGCCCCGAGCGTCGGGACCGACGAGCACCGCGTCGCCCTCATGCACCACCCCCGCGGCGACGATGCCCGACACGACCGTCCCCGTAAACGGCACGGAAAAGGTATCGTTGACGTGGAACTCCAGAGGCGCGTCCGAGTTTTGCCGTGGGTGCTGCGGGAGCATGTTGAGAAAGGCGCGGACGAGATCGAGGCCTTCGCCCGTCACGTTCGACACGTGGAAGACGGGACAGATGCGCTTGTTGATGAAGCAGCAGGCCGTCTCTACCGCCTCCTCTCTCGAGCTGATGAGGGTAGGAACCTTTCTCGCCCCGGGGCTCTTGAGGATCTTGACGATCTGCGTCATCGTCTGCGCAAGGATGTTGGGAGGGCAAATGTCCGTCTTCGTCACCACCACCATGACGGGGACGTTAAGCGCCATGGCGATGCCGAGATGTTCCTTGCTCATGCCCACCAGCCCGTTGTTGGCCGCCACCATTAATAGGCAGTAGTCGGGGCTGCTGGATAAGAGGCCGAAGACTGTGGTGCGAAGGTACTTTTCGTGGCCGGCGAGGTCGGTAAAGGTGATGACTTTGGCGCTTCGTTTTCCAATGTCTTCCCATGAGAGTTTGCCTTGGGGGTGTTAGTTAATGTGAGAGAGGGAGAGAGAGATGATTCAACGGAAAATAAGGTGGTGTTCAAGATACGAGAAGCTGGAAAGGACACAACAGGCAAAGACGAGAAGAAAAGACATACGTCCCGGCGTCTCGGAAACGACGACACGTCCGACGCTGTCAAAGCCCATGATCTCCATGCCGACGGAGCTTGTCCGCCCAGACTCCACCTCATGCTTGTGTCGAAACAGGTTGACTCGAGCCTTTCCCCTGCCGTCGTCTAGATCACCTTTGACGAGCACGCCCAGCATTGAGCTTTTACCGGCGTCAACTGAGAAGATGTTATTACCTGCTGTTTGTTCTTTCAAAGTGAGAAGAGGAGAGATATACCATTGCCGACGACGGCGATTCTCGTCTCAATGACATCTTCCGGCCGAGCGGGCACGCGCCGGATGAGCACCTTTCCGCTACAAAACGCGGTCGCCTCCTTTTTGCTCGCCTTGCTGCTGCTGCTGCTGCCAGCCGCCGTCTTCTTGCTGGCAGTAGCAGCAGCAGTCGAAGCAGCCTCGACAGCACCGCCGACGTTCCTCGTGAGCAAGAGCTCGCAATCAGCGCGAACCGCCTTTGCCGCCTTGACCAGTCTATCATACGCCGTTGACCACTGCTCGAGACTGAATTGCATCGGCTGTCCACCATCATCGAGGCCGAGATCGAAGACGGTCTCGCCACTTCCCTCTTCTATGCGGGAGACGAGTAGATCCCGTAGCTGATCGGTAGCCTCGGCCTCTTCTTTCTCGTCTTTGAATTTCGCTTGGAAGACGTGTTTTAATCGTATTCGTGGACGTGTGTTTCCCAGGTCGAGGTTGTCGAAGAGCTCATCTAGCTCCGCATGATGCTGCTCTGTTGAAGGGGCCGGGGCGGAGGGTGGGAAGCGCAGCTTCTGTTGCTGTTCGACGAATTCGGCGAATTCGCTCAGAGCCTGGTTGTCCGAGCGTTTAGAAAGGCGAGGGAAGAGAAAAGAAAGAGAGAGGAGGAGGAGGTATCACGTACAGACTCTCCTTTGCGCCTCTCGTGCGGTTGGGGTCTGTTGATCTTGCTCGACATTGCATCACAGCTAAGGCGATGACTTGCTGCTTCATGGACCCTCCTTGGCGTGTGCGAGCGGTGAGGCTAGCTATGAAGCTCGCTCGTTCTATGTTATACTCGGGCCTGATCAGAATCAGGCTCCCTCCTCCGACGTCGGCTTATCTATCGATGATGTGACTCGAAAGGGGGAGGGGGAGGGGCGGGGAGAAGCTTGGCGGGTCTGGGGTTAATCGATACTGCAGGGTCGACGCATTTATTACGTCATCTATTTGCGAAGATGGGAACTTGAGATCTTCGGGGCTGGTGATGAGAAGGATCTTGGCAGAGAAGATGGAGATGAAGAACAAGTTTCTGCCGGGAGAAGTCCATGAAGCCTAGCCTATTGCCGCTTCTGTAGCTTTGCCTTTGATGGCAGAGGCATGTCTACTCAAACAGACTGCAACCACTCTGACCGTTTTGTTCCTGCCCACCCATCTCCGGCTGATATGTGTCCGTCATGCTTCAAGACCAAGCGATGCCATGCAACTTGTCCGTAATCGAGCGATGCCATTGCCGTGCGGGGCGGTGGCAAAGAGCCCTCGTCCATGACCACGTGTTGTCTATCTCTTTCTTTTGCGACCCGTCTCGAGCCAAACTTTCTTTTCCGTATCCCCGTTGCCGCGATCGCTACACCCTCGCAGTCGGTTGATAACGGGTTAAAATGGCGTTTGGGGCGAGATCAACACCACGCTATCGCCTGTTGCGCTCGACGTTAGTAAGGACGGCCGATGGCGGAGAGAGCCATGTCTGTGAGAACTTTACCTCTGACAAAAAGCATCTCCGACTTGCGGCTTATCGTCTAAGAGGACAGTCAGAGACCGAGCAACGCAATGCAGACGGCTGAGCTCACCTTGATGTCTTCGTTATCGTTGCTGTTCTCGTCATCGTCGTCGACGGCGTAGATGGTCTCCTCGACTTCGCCTAGTACGAGATTGCAGTGACTGTCGTACGCCTATGGTGCGGGCATCAGCAGCAATTCATTCCTCACCCAACGAATGTGAGGACGGGCGCGCCGTACGTGGAGCTTTCCCTTGAGTTCCCGATCTCCCCTTAGCTTAACAAAGACAGCCTCGTTGAGGAGCAGTCGCACAAGGTCGAGAGGCTCGGCGACATGGCCGGAGTCCTCGCCTGCTTCCGCCATGATTCGCGCTCGCGGTTCGGTCTCGGGATGAAGGGCTGGTGAGTTGGGAAATCAGTCGGTGATGGCCTTGCGAGGCTGAGGAAAATCTCACGGAGGTGGGGGGAGACAGACAGTTATTCGTACATGCGCTGACAGATACATGCACATTCATACTATACTGTTTACTTACATGAATCCACATGCATGTATGCGAGCGAGTGAGGAACCACAGCGTTCTCTCCGCTGCGGGGTCGCCCCAGTTCGGATCATCCCGCTGCCCCGCGTTAAGGTTCCGAATACGATGGGCATCTCCGAGAACCCCTCATCTCCTCCAACTCCCCTTGCTTGCCCCTCACGATGAGATGAGATAAAATCATATGCATAACTGCCTCATAATAATAATGATATACCCTCACCTTCTGTGACTTACTTACATACTATATACCTCGCATGCATACTCTGTTGGTGAACTCGCATCAATGGCTTCATTGACAAGCTCCAGGTCCCTCTCGAGGCGTCTTCGTCTCGGTCGCTTTCCCCGCCCACGAACCCCCCGGCGACATCGTCCGCCCGGCATAGCTCCACCGAGTCAAAGCCTCCTCGGCTCAGACCGGGGGGAGCAGGAGCACGCCCATGTCGACCACTTGGCTGACCTGCTGAGCGCGATTCAGCTTCAAGATCCGCGAAAGACAAGTCAATCTTTCATCGACTGGACGTCTCTGATCAGCGACCGCAGCTCGCCGAGGCACGCTCTCGCCGTGCAACAGGCGCGGGAGTTACCAGCTACGACGCTGTCGGAGATGATACGCAACCTCGACCCCGTGGCCAACCCGCGGCTCGACGTCGCTCACGGTCTGAACATCTCGTCCGCCATGACCCAATTCACGTCGGCCTGTAACTTGGTGGACGAGTTCGGAGTGCGACGACACCATCGTCAGGTGCTGGCTGGCATGACGGCACTGCTCAAGATACGCGCCGTTTCGCCATCTGACTTCGAGGTCATGATGCGATGCGCCGGCGCCGGCGTCAATTTTCGCCAGGCCAAACGCTTCTGGACAGCGCCCGTCCGCCTCGGGCTCAAGAAGTATCGGTCGCCCAAGACGTGGATGGAATTCATCAAAGGTCGCTTCTTGACCGAGCCGCTATATTACCAGTACGACCGCGCGCGCGTAGCGGTACTCCCCCGCGACCTGCAGCGCTCGGGCTCGAGGAGGATGCCCAACGCCATGGTGCGATACCTCGACGCTTTGCGCCTGAGCCGTAGCGTGCTGCAGTTCGAGCCCTGGAACCGACTGCACTGGCGGCCGGACCAGGACTGGCGACGCTACCTCCGCCATACCGGTCGTGATTCCCGTAGCTACGGCGCTCACTTCCGGCGCGCCATCTGCTACCCGACCACCATCGACGAGGAATTCCTTTGCGTGTCGATGGTGGCCTTTTCCCGGTCCAACGACCAACGAGCCATCCGCGAAGAGATCCTCACCTATCACTACGGCATCACCTTTCTCAAAATCCAAGAACCCCCGGGCATTCGCCCCGCTGGTGGCCGCGAACTGCCGCCGGAGCACCCGATCCGTCCGACGGCCAGGCTGCTGGACGCCATCGTCGAGTCCTTCGGCGCCATGTCCGAGACGATTCTGGCCCTGCAGCTGGTGGAGTTCGTGTCGCAGCGCTGGCAGGTGCCCATACCCGCTCGCACCTGGTCCAACCTCTTGAACTGGACCTACGTCTGCGCGACCAAGCCGCTGCGTCAGATGCGCCGCTTCTTCGACCGCGGAGAAATGGGCGCCGCATCGATGAAGGACGTCAGTCACGTCTGGAATCTCATGCGCTCTCACGAGGTAGAGCCCAGCTTCGACGACTGGTTCTGCTGGGCGCGCGCTCTGATCGCAGTTCGCGCCTTTGCCTCGGCCGTCCCCGCCATCACCGACCACATGGTGCCGCACTTTAACGCCGTCGACGCCGAGTACCGCGCCGCCGTTCTCGAAGAGCTGCTGGCCAACGAGGACGCCGTCGACCGGTCTCCCTCTCAGCGCCGCCTCGAGGCTCAGACCCGCAAGGATCACGCCCGCACCGCCATCTCCCACTGCCTCCACCAGCTGCTCAAGGTGGCTTCCCGCACCCCTCATCACCGCGCCGGCCCGGTCATGCAGCGCCTCATCCCGGACCTCATCCGCGACCTCCCCGGATTCTTCCCCCCGGACATCGTCTACCGATCCTCGCAGGGCCTGATACAGCTCGGCCAGCCCGGCGCGCCGCACCGCTTCCGCTGGATCAAGGCCTGGCGCACCGCCCTGCCCGCCCGCTACTCTGCCATCGATGTTCCCGAGGACAGCCGCGACTTGCCGGACGATCTCTGGCCGCGGATACAGGACATGCGTATCCTCGGCTGGCATCGACTTCCCAACGAGCGGGTTGGCTCGATGGATCAGGCGCCTCCGCGTCCGCGAGCATGCGATGCGGCTGGTGCGGGTGAATCGTCTGCCTGGATCCGCGGTCTGCGCAGAGAGCTCATGCTTTAGGCGTTGACCTGTCGATGACGGAACGGTTGCCTTCATTTCGTACCTGTTGTCTGTTTTTCCTCTTTTCCCACGATACAATAGCGAGTTCTCGTTTTGGCCGTTTTCCCAGGCTGAGAAATAATTCATTAATACCACGACTCTTTAGAGACCAAGGCGGCATCGTTTGAGACGGCATTGCGCTTGAGGTTCCTGAGGATAGAAGGAACTTTGACGAGTTCTATGAAGTACCCTTCTGAGGATATCATCTTGTTCCAGTCAACTCTGTCTACCACACATGACATATCTTGGGTCACCGGTAAGCTCTCGTTAATCTCTCAAGCGGATCTCGATATAAAGAGTCGACTGCTCCGGACATGTAGCTTACCTGTACTTAGATGACTCTGTTGGCTGGAACCTCTTGCTATTCCTACCTATCAAAACTCTCCCTGTTGAAAATCCCTGAGCCAAGTCAGTTATGACTGGAGATGATCCTTTGAACTTTGGCCTATGTGAACCCGCAACTTGGTGTTGAAGAATGTCGCAATGAATTGTCGATGATTTTTAATCGTCGTCTTCAGGAAGGCTATGGCGGGTGATTATGAGGTTTTCCGAAATGGTATTGAAAAAGCCTTTAAATCAAGGACCTTGGGGACCTACGCTGGTTCCTCAACATCGGGATTATTAGGGATCACAAACAAGGATTTTGGTAATCATTACTCTTACGTATAAGAGGCTATCTATCGGTTCGAGAGCTTGATAATATATAAGAAGGTGCAATAACTAATAACCGTCGACAAGATCCCTCCCTTCGAAGGGAAGATATCTGAAGCCGAAGTCAAGATACATCAGGCTATCGTCGGCAGCCTGATGTACGCCGCCATCATCACAAGGCCGGACATAGCCCTCGCTGTCGGGACGCTCTCCGATGTTCTTTTTTTGACACGAGTTCGCTTTCCCTCCTCTGCCACAAGTGCCGGGTCTCGAGAATCTCGCACCTGTATGATAACCTTACATCCCCCTCCTCGGGAACAAGATTCATGTATACGACAAACGCCGAAAATCTGTCGATCTTACACGGTCCTCTTCGGAAGACACGACGTCTATCTTCCCTACTGTTGGTTCCATCTACGACCTTTCCCCCCACACGAATTATGCACAACGGCAAGATCACTCCCGAGAAAGTCACCGCGTTCCAGAAAGGTTGGAGATCAGCTTGGAATTTCTCCGGCAAAGCCTACGATATCTTATCCGATAGGATCAAGATTTTCATCAGCTATTGTAGGCGAATCGGCATTACCGAGGATCAATTTTATGCCGTCCTCCCGGACATCCTCACCGACCGAGCTCAGGATTACTACCTCAACAGCCTTAGTCCTGATCTGTTTCACGCGTTAGTCACAGCATTATACGAACAGGATGCCTGCATCAAACGCCACAATAACAAAAGGGCCTATACCCTCTACAATCTTTTCTCTTCCCTAAATCGATGAAGAAAAGAGAAATAAGTCGAATAATACAGATAAGGTCTTTACTGCCTATAAAAGTAAAAGGCCTTATAAAGCTAAAAAGGAATTCATCTTCTGCCCAAACTGCAAAAAAACAAAGGGCATAAAGAAGATAGTTGTTTAATGGTAGCAATTCTCACGGAACCCACTCCCGTTTTTCAAACGAGCATAGGTTCCGAAGTACGGTCGTCGAACCAGCGTCAACGCAGCACGCCAGACCAGATATCTTCTTAAGTAGAAAACTTCTGGCTTTTTGGCACGAAGTAGGCAAAGGTAAGTTCCCTATTAAAAGGACCTTTTCCGTCGTTTACGTGTTCCCGAAGGAGCGACGCCTCTCAACCTCACATGGGTCTTCGTCTACAAGTTTGACTCACAAGCAGAGGCGTATGTACGGGAACACCCTCGTACGAAGATCGACTGGACACCGAGCACAAACTCCATCCGATTCGGGTTATCCGATCCTATTCAGCCAATCGGAACAATTATCGTACGAAACCCACTCGGTCAAGTCCTCTACCAATATACTGGACACGGCTACGCCATTCCTTTTCTGCCTTAAGGACGCCGACAGACTTCGTGCATTTTACGACCAAGTACCGAGTGATCTACGAGGACCGTTGTGTGATGACAAACGGAAAGCTCGTCGACTTCTTTCTACGTTGATGACCCTTGTGGCGCTGTTTCGGAAGGCCATGCTTGGAGAGCATGAGGACCTTCAGGGATGCCATTGAAAAGGTATTGCCAAATCAAGCATCTCGAAGACTTGCGTTGGTTCCTGAACTACGAGCTCATCCGGGGTCGTCCGAACCGTCAGTTGTGGCTCTCTCAGAGGGCATATGTGCAGAAGGGAAACCTGCAGTACCTACAATACTCTCGATACGACCGTGGATCTCGACACTTGCGGCGGATTTGCTGCTGTTTATAACCCCTACTACACCCTGGAATAGCTGGATACAAAGACCAGAGCCGAGTCAAAGTTACGGAGAACGAGTACACCTTCGAAGTCCTTGGTATCCTTCAGGGTATCCCGAATGGCAAAAGAGGCACTCGGCGTGTAGTACGCCACTTCGAAACCCAGCCAGATTCTACGGAACCTAGTCACCAAGACTTGCACGATATTTCCCACTCCCTCGGTCTGAATAGTTGAATGACGCTCTAAGGACAAGGCGTACAGAGGCATCTCCAACCTACTGGTGATCAGTCAGTGGCTATAGGACTGTCGGGAGGGTGCCTTGAGGATACGCCCTATTTAAGGTCAGATAGTACGCCTTGGGAGAGTCATACGATCCGACACGGAAGTCCCTCTTATGCCTCGACTCGAGGTCCTGATACCTCGCCACAGCCATCTCTTCCCGTTGTCTCTCTGTTCCTCAAATCTCTAACGTTGCCATCTTCTTCGTGGAATTCTTCGGGAAAACATACGACATTCTCTGAGACAAGGCAAGAGTGAAGAGACAACCAGCTGAAGAGAACTAGGCTATTGTGCTAACTCCTCCTTCTAGCCGAACCTCGTAAGCCACGAAGGAAAAGGTTGAGTATACTGAAAAGATATTCAACAGAATATCCGGTACGTTCACCAATCCATTGATTCAACTGACTTCCACTTTAGCTTTTATCCTTCAACTACCTTCTTTCTTGCAAACTCAATAATCTCTACTAACCTTTGATTTTCCACCTATAACTTAAACCTTTGATTTCTCTCCACAGATTTGTTTTGATTCTTTATCAACCTTTGTTTCCTTTTTCACAAATCATAATCATTTAACACTTCCACATTAAATTGCGCAATTCCCCAATACCTTCCCTACCTTCAAAATGGCCTCCCCAGTTCCAACGGACCAACAAGGACCTCAAGCTCCCCCAACACAGAATCCCCCTTCCACGGAACCTGCCCCTGCTCCCCTATCAGACCATGGACTTGATTTCCCTCTATACGAGGAGATGATTATTGGCAGCCGAATCGATATGCGGAATATAGAATACAATTCTACCTCATCAACTTGACTACCTATCCCTTCCTAGGAAGAGATTCGGATCTTCGTCAGTTACTGCCGCGGTATTGGCATCAAAGAGGACCAGTTCTACGCTGTTGTTCCGGACATCCTTACGGATAGAGCCCAAGACTAAAATCTCAACATCCTGAGCGCCGATATGACTTTCCACGCCTTATACCATACATTGCATAAGAGAATTTAACACCAAATATTGGACGGACTGGACAATAACGACTTGTTTCAGTCCATTCAGCGAGCCGCCCGGACCTTCCGCCTTCCTTATAGCTCTCTGTATCGCAGGCGAAGTCATCACAGTTTCACCAGGAATGGCTTCAAGCCATGGAGGATGGAAATCGCGGCACACGAAGTTCAGGGCACCTGGAAAGAGGCTCCGAGGACAGAGTCAGTTGACCGACCGATTTCTACGAAGTGGGTTTTCACATACATACAAGGCAAATGCAGAAGGCCTAGTCGAGCGGTTTCAAGCCCGCATAGTGATCTATGGAAATCAGCAACCAGACGATGGAGCAGATACATACGCAGCGACCCTTCGTGCATACACCTTCCGACTAATATCCGCTATCTACGCGAGAGACGACTTAGAAATGAAGCAGTATGACGTGAAGACTGCATTTTTGAATACAACTCTCTCAGAACCGGTCTACTGCAAAATTCCGGCGGGATTTGGAAAACCAGGGACATGCCTTCGCCTGATCCGAGGCCTGTATGGTCTCTGGATTGCTCCACGGCTATGGTGCGACCGATTGACAGAATTTCTTATTCTCAACACGTCCTGCTCTTGCTCTCCCCGTCCTTCAGCGCAAGAACTTGAACTTCTCCGTTGTTAATAAAAGTCTGGAATTTCGACCATACACATGTTCAGTTATCGGATACACCTCGAACGAGGAAGCTATTATGCAAATTCGAAGTCATAAGGCCGGTCACGATACGAAAGGCGAGTAAGGGTTTCCAGATTTTCTTCTTGAATAGAGTATACTCTATAGGTCATAGCCAAAGACATTATCAAGGGCTGGAAAGTCATCGACGAAGTTCAAGAAGACCAGCGTTGTAAACATGCCTTCAAAACTACCCCATGGCCTCAAGAGGTGCGGTAGCACAAGGGGTTTCTCATGACTTTTTCAGCTTTCCGGAATAGGAGTCTTTGGTTTCAGTCACGTAGAGATACTCATACACAGATTCCTCAGCGTCAGCGTCCTCAGCCATTGAGACGGCACAGCAAGCATCCAGGCCTAAAGACAGCCAACAAGTCGTTTTTCGCAAAGCAAATCATCACGAGGGGCTTTGTGGCTCGTAAAGCCCGTATCTGACGCGTCTCTTACAAGTATTACCAACAGAGAAGTACGTATGGAGACGGTCCGAGGCCCAACTGCCGTCGACGGCTGAGCAAACATGACGAGCCACCGTGATGTCTTTCAGCTCAAGCTCTCAGTCATACTACTGAGAGCTATCTTCCGTGCCAACTTCCAGAACTTGAAGAGGACAGATGCAGATACGAATTTCTGAATATCATCAAGCTATCTGGTTTACGTAGTTTATAATCAGTCGAGGGGGAATAAAGTTAAATCCTATCACCGTTAAGCCATTGCGAAGTTCGGTACGGCATGGCACGAGACTCAAGCCAAGAGAGAGCTTGTTGGGCTTACGCCCCCAGATCCGGGCCTCGGCTGACTTACCGGGGGTATAGAACGGCTCAGGCCAAGACATACATACATACATCTTCAGCCCTGTAGATATAGGGAAAGGGATAGCTTCTACTCTCCCACGCTCATGTCATTTCCTTTGATCAAGGTCGAGAAAGATGCCTACTGCCATCACCCCGTCTTCCGCCCCAGCTCTCCTCGAGCGCGATGCCATCTTGAAGCAAATCTTGGACCACATAGCAGACTTTGCTGATCGCTTCGACAAGATCGACTACGATGCTTTGAAAAAAGATGTCCTCCTCCCCGTCCTTGAAGGGAATTTCGACCCAGAGATTCAGATTCGAGGATTTCTCAAGACCTTTCATCACACGGTGACCTTCCAAAAGGCACTCGGTAACATCGACGATGCCCAAATCCGGACCCAAGTCGAGAACTTCGTCGCCGGGAAATCCATCAAGGAGGTCACAGAAGGTCATGGATTCAACCTCGCCGCCTCGCCCAGCGGGCCGGTCAGGCACCACTTCTCTCTTCTGGATACGCTCAAGAAGATTGTCTTGACGGGCTTGGACCTCAGGCAAGAGATTCATAACCTCTTTCAGGGAGAGTTCTTCAACCGTCATCTGAGGGATCTGCCCATCGTGTACGAGGACGGGTCGGAGACGAAAGTCATGGAAGTCTATTCCAACGTTCCGTTCGAAAACTGGGGGCTATCCGTTCAGAACACGCCGAGCTTCACCTTCTTGCCGAGCACTGTCCTCGGCCTTCAGAATATAGTCAAGTACGCGAAGCAGAACAATCGTCGGGTTCGATGCGCAGGCTATCGTCACTCCTGGAGTCCGGCTTTCTCTCAGGAGGATCAGATACTAGTCTCGTTCGTCAACCTGGACACAGTCACCACGCTACCCGATCCGATGAGCATCACCGGCGGCGACTATACCGGCCAAGACGTTCCCGAGCTCAAGACGATCGAGCTGAAGGAGCCAAGATGGGACGGGAAACGACTCTGCAGGATCGGCGCCGCCGTGACGAACGAGGAGTTTCGAAGGTGGTCTGTTGCTCACGACGCGTACGCGTTGCCGGTTAACGTCATCATGGTAGAGACTACGTTTGGTGGTGTCAACGCTCCGATCTGTCACGGAGCCGGACTTCGTCATAAGACTATATCCGACTACGTTCGTAGGATCGAGTATGTAGATTGTAACGGGAAGCTTCAGACGGTGGAAGACGGGAACCAGATTCGCGCCGCTGCTGGCAGTTGTAAGTCGTCCTTTTTTTTTCTCCCATCCCTCGCTGACTTGAGGTTGAAAGCCTTATACTGACAGACTTGGCTAGTTGGACTCCTAGGCATCATCACACACATCACTTTCGAGCTCGACTCTATCCAGTATGCCATTCTGGAACCGAGAAAGGTGGACGTCGGTCTCGCCATCCCGCCACTTCAGAAAGACAACGTCCCAGAGGCTCTCCGTGCATCGTGGTACTCCGCCCCGGACGTCGAACAGCAGCTCGCAGCCGCTACCGCCGAGTTCAAGAAGCGGGCTCTAAACGATTACTACAGCGAATGGTTCTGGTTCCCATACCAGCAGAAGGTCTGGGTAAACACCTGGAACCCTACCGCCGACGCAACAGACGTCGTCTCCTATCCCGACGATGCCAAGGTCTTTCTCCAGTGGGTGGAAGGGTGGATAGGGGGTGTTATGACTTCGTCGCCTCTCTTCAACGCTATTCCTGGTTACTGGCAGGCTCAGTTGCTTGCCACGATGGGTATGGCGAGTTTGCCGCCGACAAAGGGTGAAGAGGAGAAACCGAGGTATAAAACTAGCATGATGAATGCAGTGAGTCTTTGAAAAAAGAACAGAACATGATGGAGAAGGGAAACCTCACTGACTTTAACACGCATAGCTTCATTTCCGCCGTGGCATCCAGAACATGCGGGTGAGAGATCTCGAGTTTCAGATCCCTCTTCCCCCCTCAGCCGAGGATCCAACCAAGCCAGACATGAGCCTCGTTCAACGCGCATGGTGGGATATAATCAACCTCGTTTACGCAACCAGCAACCGACCAGACGACCCTTCCTCGCCCATGCGTCTCGCCCTAGAGCTTCGCATAATGGGAGGAAGCGACGTGATCCTAGCGCCGCAGCACGGCAACCTCGGCACCGCCAGCATCGAAGTGCTGACCGTCCCCGACACCGTCACCGACGGCGAGTGGAAGGCTTTCCTGCAGGACGTGGCCGACGTCTGGATGGGCTACGGCTCGCCCGGTCAGTTGAACGTCCGACCTCACTGGGCGAAGGAGTGGGACGGGCTGCGGTTCCACGGCCAGGAGGCGAGAGACTATCTCCGGGACGTCGCCTGCAAGAGTCAGTTTGAGGAGTTTAAGACCGTGGTGGAGAAGATTGGTGGACAGCAGGGTTGGACGTGGGATGAGATGAAGGCCCGGTTCTCGAACGAGCTGCTTGATGGGTTGTTCTCGGGCGTACAGGGGGAGAAGAAGTAGCGAAGGTTGAAGTGCCTATCATGGTCTGTCAACTCGAAGCCTTAATCGAAGGAGAAGCTGAGTTTTAAAAGTAAAGGATATCATCAACTTGTTCAGAGAAACGAAGACTTTTCATCTTTTCTGAGAAGAATACCTAGGTAGCCAGAAGCAATCTTCTCAACTATACGCTGTCGAGTGGGTCGTTGAATGCTTGGCTTGGGGCCTCTTGGCGGAGTTGGTTGGTTGGTTGAAGCCTCGCTCAGCAGTTAGACTTGGATGTCATCAAGGGGGCGAAAGACTATACGAATGATATATAAATAGTAAGTGATACAGTGTTTTCCACATGACTCGTTTCGTATAAGGTTTAAAAAAAGGCACAGATTAGGGCTGAGACCCGATATAGGTGCATATACGTTACGTTGCAGAGGTCCGATATCTGATCGAGACTCGAAGCATGAGGCTATGCCGTAGCTAACATTGGAAACCTCACATAGTATGTACAAGTCTCTATCATTTTCTCATTGAAACTTACATATTATAAGATCACATCACGAGACCTACTTTCGTCCTCAGCCCCTTTGCTCTTGCGCCCCCGGCCTGATCAGGCGGGTCAACGCCGTATCGCCGTTCAACCGACCAAGCCGGGCCCCGTAACATGACGCATCACGAACCTATTCCGGCAGGACGGCACTTCTTCTGACGAGCTCTAAAAATTGTCATTACGGTTTTTCTTTCTCTTCCGCGATTGCCCTTGAACCCGTGTCACGAGTCAGAGATCAAACAACAAGTGCCGGCAGTTGTTGAACGAGATCGGCGAACTCGTCATGATGGGGGTTTACGGCGACGAATTATAGTACCTATGAGGCTACGAGTATGACTCTTTGAGTGAGGATGGATGTCGGACCGGCCCCTTATGCCCGCATCACTGGGCACAGGGCTTGGCGTGGCTGTACTCAGGGACATAGGATGACATTGAAGTCTGGTATAAATATAGAGAAGAGGGCTCTTCGATTTCTTCTTCTCTTACTTTATCTTTCATCTCTAAGCCAATCAGATTATTGCTCACCAATCGATACGATACTCGACAATAAAGACCTTTCAACAGACGATTATGCGTGTCCAACAACAAGATATCATGACCATCGTCGTCGCCTGGATGATGCTAGCAACGTCCGCCCTAGGTATGTAACAAAACTCCCTCATCCCAAGTCCTCTTCCTCTTTCGATCTGCTAAACTCCTTTCGCGTATCTCTCTCAGCCTGTCGTTCCTCTTCAGACTGTCCCCCGGGCAAGGTCTGTGACCAGCAGAGATTATCTCCCACCTTTGGAAGATGCATCTAGCTCCGCTTTCAACCGCTACGGGACTCTGGACCCCGGAGGAGGGCTGCTCTCTCCCCAGCGAGTACGAGTTACGTTGATGAAACCTCCACCTACGAGAGAAGAGGACCTCCAACTTTATGACACGATTTTTTCTTTTTCCTCTGCTTATACGGATATATGCTTTTTGTTTCTGCTCTTGAGAAGCTGCTACGGCGGTCTTTTCTTTCCTTTTTTCAACGGCTCACTTAGATATCAGCTTATAGACGGCAGATAGGATCACGACATTCGCATGATAATTTGCTTTCAATTCTCAGACTGAGTTTGGCATTTCAAATATAGAGAACTATAGAGACGGGGTAATATAAAGGCCGTGTCTTTACTTCAATATATGTCCACAATCGAGATAAAGACCCGGATCCCATGAAGATATGCATGCGAATGTATGTATGCACGAACAACGGTTGACTATTGCAGCTGGATAGCTTCCCCGTAAGAATTCTGGTACGACTAGGACATCTTATATGTATACTATATGTCCGTATATATATATAGTATGTATATATAGTATGCATATATATTAGAAACCGTAGACGACCTCCCACCGTCACCCACCGACGATCCCCCCTCCCCTGTCGTGACACCCTCACAACTTGCATTGCAGACCGTCGGCATATCTAGCGCCTTATGAAGTCAGAAGACGGGAAGAAAGTCCCTTTTCTTTCAATATGTATGTAACATGATGACGTCGAGGAACCCGTACTTGATAGGCCAAGATAATACCTACCTACTTACCTACACAGGCTTTTAACCACCTACTTATCCGTACTTCCGGTAGAGACAACCTCACAAACAGCCTCTACGCCAAGTCTTGTACATCACGATGCAGCTCGTTGCTCTTCTTCTACTGCTTTACATAGCGGGAAAGATCATCTATCGGCTATACTTTCATCCTCTGCGGAAATTCCCTGGACCCAAGCTGGCAGCCATCAGCAGCCTTCCCGAGTTCTACTTCAATGTCATCAAGGGAGGCATGTTCATATGGGAGTTGGAGAGGATGCATAAGAAATACGGTAAAGAGGCTTCATCTCAACGTCTACTGCTTCTCAAGACGACATCTCCATCTAACAAGGGGGGGAAAACCTCAAAAGGACCCATCGTTCGCATCAACCCTGACGAGCTTCACATCTGTGACCCGGACTATTCATCCGAGATACTGGCACGCTGCAACCACAAGATCCCGTTCCCCGTAGCCCAAGCCGCGCTGGCCCATTCCACAATCGGAGCCGCCGACTATGAAGTCCACGCCGCCCGCCGCCGTCCCATCTCGCCCTACTTCTCCAAGAAGGCGATACAGGCGCTCGAGCCTATGATAAGCGACAAGATCGAGAAGCTTTGTCAGAAGATGGAAGCCTTTGCGCAGGATGGTACCGTGCTGTCTCTGAAGAAGGCCTTTGCGGCTGTGACGGTAGACATCATCTCCGAGTACACGTACGGCTTTAGTCTCAACTGCTTGGACGAGCCGGAATTCAGAAACGACATCCAAAAGGGAGTAGCCAGCTTGACCAGCCTCACTCACATCCTCAAGTTCATCCCTTTCCTATCCTTCGTGGCGACCGTCCCGGAGTCGCTACTGAGCAAGACATCCCCCGCGGCGAGGACGATCGTAGCCTTGAAGGAGTCTCTTCGGAAGAAGTCCCGAGAGGTTCTGGAGAACCCTGCCGAGATCAGACAGGATACGCACGCCTTGTTCCACGCTCTCGACAAAGAACCGCTTTCTCTCGGAGACGAGGGTCACAAACGGCTAGCTGATGAAGGGATCGTCATCCTAGCGGCCGGGATGGACACCACGTCGACGACGTTGAGTCTTATTTTCTTCCACCTGCTTTATAACCCTCAGCTGTTGGAGAAGCTACGGGAGGAGTTGAGACTTAACGCTGAAGCTACGTCGTGGGCCGAGCTTGAACAGTTGCCGTATCTGGTGAGCGATCGTGAACGACTGATAGAAAAGCTAGCTGACGAGAAAGGGCAGAGAGGCGTCGTCAACGAGGGACTCCGTCTTTATATGACCTTTGCCGAGAGACTGCAGCGTTGCAACCCCGACGAAGATATGAAGTATCAAGACTGGATCATTCCCGCCGGCGTAAGTCAAAGCAGTTTGAAATATGAGTCTTCCGTGTGTTGACCATCATCACAGAGCTGCATAAGCCAATCTCTTCACTTCATCCACACCAACGCCGAGATATTCCCCAACCCCGATCAGTTCGATCCCGGCCGGTGGATAAGAGCGCAGGAACGGGGGGAGAGACTCGAGAATCGTCTGGTGTCGTTCTCAAAGGGCTCGAGACAGTGTCTCGGCTTGCAGTGAGTTATGGCATCTTTGCGATTCAGTTCTCGACGGAGGTGTTAATCCATCAGCAGTCTCGCTTACGCCGAGTTATACCTTTCCACTGCCACCCTCCTACGTCGGTTCGACCTCGAGCTGTTCGAGACTACGCCGGAGGATGTGGTGCATTATAGGGAGTATGCGTTGGGTTGTCCGAAGAAACCGAACCCTGGGTTACGGGTGAAGGTTGCTAGAAGAGGTTGCTAGTCTTGGGATTGATGATAGGCAAACTTTGAATATTGGCTTATACGTAGTTGGCAAGCTCACTTCTAGAGTGGCCAGTGAATATGTAATAGACTTGGCTATGAGAAGAAACGTGATGGAACGGCAGAGTTGATGCACGGCAACACAGGATGTTACAGCAAGGTCTTTGCTGTACGGGAACGAAACGCTCCCATATAGGTCATGAGTAAAAGTATATCACTCGATGAAGTACATGCATCATCATCACTGTATTTATTCGATAGGTGATGGCTCTATGTATACATATACCTTGGTAAGTTGAACACCTATATAAGGACCATCTCACCCCCTGATGGCAGCCACAACTCACCCATCACTCAACTCCTCTCTGAGAGACCTCAACATTCATCCTCACAAAATGTCTACCGCTCCTCTTGATAACCCCCCATCCAGCACAATGGCCTCTCAGCAAAAGCACGACCCCCCCTCCATCGGCGACTTGTACGACCTCCTCACAGGCTACGTCACCGACATGATGGGCGGAAGCATTCACTTCGGCTACTACGACGTTCCCAAAGGCCAAGCCACTCTCGAATCAGCCGCCGACCAACTGACGAACCTGGTAGCCGAGCGTCTCGCCGTCCGTCACGGCGACCACGTCCTAGACGTAGGCTGCGGCACCGGCAAGCCAGCCGTGCAGATCTCCACCACCACGGGCGTCACCGTCACGGCCATAACGGTGAGCAAGAGACAGGTCGAGCTCGCCGAGGCTCAGTTTCGAAAGATCCAAGGGGTTTCTTTCCAGTTCGCGGACGCGATGAACCTCCCGTTCGAGGGGGTTAGCTTCGACGGGGCTTTTGCTATAGAGTCTCTCCTTCACATGCACGACAAGGCAGCTGCTCTGCACAACATAGCCCGGGTCCTTCGTCCCGGAAGGAGACTCGTCATCGCCGACTTCTTCCTCGATAGCCCGCCCGAGGACTCGGATCAACACTTCCTCGCCCTTTGCCAGCTCTACCAAGTCTCCCTCGTATTCACCGCAGACGATTATCGTGAAACTCTACACAAGGCCGGGTTCGACATTATTGAGTTCGTCGATATCCGTCGTAACGTCCAGCCTAATTGGGGGATTATGGCGGCTTCGCTTCGTCAGAAGGCTGCTTCGCTTAATGATGGCGTTGCGGAGCTCCTTCAGGGGGCAGCGATGATGATGGAGCAGATGGCCGGCTCTACTCGGATTGGCTACGCCTTGATCACCGCTGTACGCAGAGGGTAGGGAAGGGCATGTGATGGAGACAAGATCTGCTGCCGTGGATCGTTCCGCATCTCTCGCCTGCCCTTGAACCAAACTTGGTGATGATGCCTTGGGGGGTTCTCGGTTGATGATTTCGTCATTTCATACATGGTTGCACTTTTGATAGCTTCAGACGACGGATTACACTGCAATATGATGTGTAAAGGTCAGACTATACTTGCAGTGACAGGGTCTAGCACCGGCTTAGACGCTCTCGAACCCATACGCCAACCGATAACAAGACGACATTTGACTTGTTCTGAAGCTATCGCCACAGTTGCCTACTGCAGTTGTTACCACAAGTCGCGAGCCATGGTAACGAATTCAACAGGGAAGAGAAGCACGGTGATCAGGGATTGCTTTGATATCTACCCCACGCCCCTAGCAGTAGGCATTGCAACGATCCATCGCCCGATCGTTTCTTAACAAGTCGGTGTAAGCAGCCATCTCCCGAAAAGAGACCAGCTCGTATAGCGGCATGTTTCCAGTCGCAACGCAGCGTGGCATTGCATGTCTATCCCGGATGACAAACAGGATAGATGATCAAGTAGGCCTCGACTATCTATCATACACTATAGATGATATCCATGTTTAGGTTAGCAGCATAATGAGCGTTATTGATGTCAAGTATTTCTTTCACTGACAATAGTCTCTTCAGAGCAAGTGTCACCCAATACTATTTCGAACACTTGTGCTTCCTTGTGCAACCGCATCATCACCCCATCGAAATGGATCACAGGTATTCTGCTCCAGTCGACCCATCGACTGTAAGGGCTACGGGCTGTTTCACAAGCCTGAGAGTGCGTCGCGGAATAAGACAATGCGATATCACAGCATCCAAGTCCGTTGAGGAAGTTCTAGAGCCAGGCGCAACTCACTCGGTTACTCCTCAAGGGGACTACATCACCTTTTGCATGCCGGAGTGCTTACCAGAGAGGGTCGAAATAGTGAAGAGGGTTGTTGAGTTATGGCTTCAAGACGGCAAGGCCCCGTTGAAGCATCAAGGTGCGTGCTTGTAGTTACGGCGAACTGTTTTACAGTTCCTGACAGTACCGTCCAGCTGTAGAAACCAGCACAGACGATCAAAGCCTCTCACAAGTAATACCTTCTTCTCCCGTGCTGGACATATGATAGACTCTAATGATCCATCCAGGCTATTGTGAATAACAAAGGCTCAGACGCAGTTGATACAGTTACGAACGGCAGCGTCAACGACCACCTAAAAAGGCAGCAAGCCGTGGCGAAACTAATGCTAGATGCCACCGCCCTAGATCGAAAGCAGGGAAGAAGGCTCGCAGAATGTATCATCAAGCTCACCGGAAGGCATTCATCCAAGTCGACGACGACGAGTGACAAGTCGTCATCTCGAGACGATGACTTGCTTACCGAGTTAGTCGTGCCTTTTCCATGAGATCAGTTGCTATGAATCCACTGACGATACCTGAGAAGGTTGGTCCCGGAGCTTTGCTGCTTCGGTACAGGCGTGGTGCTCTCGGACGAAGCGAAGAAAGCGGTGGCGGATATCATGAAGCCTCTCCTGCGGGCAATAAGTGCAGTAGACGATTACTACTCTTCCTTCTCATCTCGTCATCCAGCTTCAATCGAATCACTGATGAAAGAGCACGACATCGGCTCTCAAGAAGCCAAGTCGATGCTTGCTGGAATCATCTCCGAGCTCGAACTGGAATACACAAGACAGAGAAACAAGTTCGAGGCGGCTCATCAGTCTTCAACTAAGGAGTTGATCAAGTACGTGGACGCGGTACAGTTGTGGTATAGCGGAAACTTTTACTGGCGCGCGTGCCATGCTCGACGTTGTTCGAAGCCTGAGGACTTGATCGTCGCCTCGAAGGAGCGGCTCATCTCCGATCAGGGTCTGAGCCTGTCTTCAAGCGTCAGTAATTCAAACTCGAGCACATCGAAGGCGGATCCTTCTGTTATGTGTAACGGCTCGACGATGAGCGCTGGGAACGAAGAGCAGTTCTATAACAGAGATCATCTCACGCAACTTTCTGAAAAGGTATGAGATTCATGATAGGAGTTACGAGAGGATCAAGTAGGAGTAAGAGAAGACCAAACAGCTAACAAGACGACAGATTATACTCGCCCCGTTCGACTACTTACACAGCCTACCCTCGAAAAACGTTCGATCCAAGGCCATCGACGCGTTGAACGCATGGTACCAAGTCCCGGACTCTTCTCTGACAGCGATAAAGTCGGTCCTCGATCTTTTACACAGCAGCTCTCTCATGTAAGCCACGTCACTCCTTTCACTCCTCTCTCGCTCACGACAGCCTTTTTTTCTGAAATTCAAAATCAAAAATTCAAAGGCTCGACGACATCGAAGACGGATCCTCCCTAAGACGAGGAAAGCCAGCGACGCACATGCTCTTCGGCGTGCCCCAAACCATCAACTCGGCAAACTACCTCTTCGCCATCGCCCTCGAAGAGCTCTCCAACCTCGGCAGCGAAAAAGCCTACTCTATATTCGCCACCGAGCTCCGCAACCTCCATCTGGGACAGGGCATGGATCTGTACTGGACGTGCCACGTTCGCTGTCCTACGGAGGCGGAGTACATGCTGATGATAGACGGCAAGACGGGGGGGCTATTCCGTCTTCTGAGCCGACTTCTCCGAGCCGAGAGCGAGGTTGGTTCCGAGCTTGAGACCGAGTTCCTCTCGACGATGCTGGGGCGATACTTTCAAATCCGCGACGACTACCAGAACCTCTGCTCAGCGGATTACGCGAACCAGAAGGGCTTCTGCGAGGATCTCGAAGAGGGCAAGTTCTCCCTTCCGCTTATCCACATGCTACGTCACGGCCGGCGAAGCCAGCTTGCATGGTCGATGCTGCACGAGAGCCGTCGCTCGGGATCGATCATGGACGTGTCCAAGAGGCTCCTTCTCGACATGATGAGGCAGAGCGGAAGCTTGGAGTATACGAGGGGGGTGCTGAGGAGGTTGGAGGAGGTCATCGAGATGGAGATTTGGAAGGCGGAGGGGATCATGCAAACGCGAAACTACATGTTGAGGCTCGTAGTCGAGAGTCTGAAGGTATAAGCACAATAAAGTCATATATTCTCTCTCTTCCTTCCATATGTCCGTCATAATCAGCTCCATCACAGTATATCAGCAAGACAAGCCAACGTGACATTCTCCATCACGTTCAACTCAAACACAACATCCACCATGTGAACCCAAAGCGCACTCAAAGCCTGCTCCTTGTCACTGGCGAGAGCATGAGCCGTGACGGCCGCCGCGTGAGACGGACCGGGCATCGAAGACGAAGGCTCAACATAGCGAGCGACGAAGGCGGAGAGGCCATCGAAGACGGGCCCTCGTATGGCCGCAGAGCGCACTTGCACCCCTATAGGCTCGTGGTGACGACAGCACTCGTCGTCATCACCATCATCATGATCCTTGGTCGTCGTCGTCGTCGTAGACTGCTGGCCGTAGACGAGATGGCTAACAGACGGCCCCTTACTCCAACACCCAAGACACCGCTTCGGCGTCCTCACAAGCCCTTCCCTACCGACGAGCTGCTTCCACCTCGGATACAGATTATGACGAGCGGCCGCCTTCTCAAACATGGCGAAGCCAAGCCAACCGGTACAGACGTGCTCTCCCTTCGGAAACTCCAAGACGTGACGCGCAAAGCTAGCCCTCAGCGCATCACACATGTCCCCGACGGTGAAGCCGCAGGCGAGGAGATGGGACGCGAGCGAAGGTCTGTCCTCGGCAGCGTCGTCCGCCAGGTCCGTCAGGTCGTTGTACAGACGGACGGAGTAGCAGACGTCCAGCCCGGCCGCGCACCCGCCCGCGTACTGGGGGAAGAGAAAGGCGGTGCTGAGGGCCGCCCTGGCGATGGCGTGCGCGTCGTCGGCGCACAGCCGTCTGAAGAGTATCGGTTTCCTCTGTTGTTGTTCCCCTTGCGCGGTCGGGACCTCATCGACCAGCTCCTGGACGTCGAAGTCGGCGAGGAGGTAGCTGGCGTAGACGACGGCGTTAAAGGTCAAGATTCGATCGTGAACGATGGCCCGGCGCCGACGCATGGTCGAAGGGTGAAGAACGGCCATCAGCCCGCTATCGGCCGTCGGAACGTCCCAGCTGGTGTAGTAGCTACGGATCGCCGACCCGGACCGGAGACCGGCCGAGACGGCGCACACGTACATGGAGCTGAGCTGGGCGGGACAAGCCGTCAGGCCCTCGAGTTCGCAGCCTACGAGTCCGCGTCGGAGGGTGGAGCACCGGGCGTAGATCCGAGCTCGTACGCCGCTGCCCTTGCCGAGGGGTCGGTCCGTGCGGAAAGTCTCCGGCTCGGCGGCGTCGGCCCGGCCCGAGAGGGTCCACGTAGGTGCCACCCCCGGAGCCGGAGCGCAGGTCCGAGCGCAGTGAATGGCCGCCACGGTCATGCTCAGCGAGTACTTCGCATGATCGTTCTCCGCAACTCCACCCAAGAGCGCCATTCCGCGCCGTAGAGGCCCGTCCGTCGTCTCCGTCCCGGCCGGGTACGCGGGACGGGCAGCCTGACAGGTAGTCCGGCACGGCAAACACATGTGTCGTCCCTCACCGGATCCGCACTCATCGGTGGTAACGCGAATCGTCACCACAGGATCGTCCACCGCGTCGCACGTCCCGATATGGCCCGCGAAACCCCCAGCCGGCGACGTGTTGATGACGCGACTATCAGCGGCGGAAGCGACGCGGCGCAGCTCTCGCCACTGGAGGGTCCGGATGGCCACCGTCGCCGCCTTTCTCTTCAGGCAGGATAGCAGCTTGTCGAGAATGCCTGGGTTGCGGTTCCGCTTCGGCTTCGTTGGCGATGCGGAGCCTTCGAGCCATTGGTTGTTGGGCCTTGGTCGACAGCCTCGACAGGCGCACGCTGCGGCTTCGTCGTCGAGGGCGGAGAGAGAGAAGGGGGGGGTTAGGGGTTTATTAGTGTCGTTCATGACTAGGTTTTGTTGAGACTCTGAAGCGAATAGAGATGACGATGAGAAGTTGAGTAGTCTGAAGATCAGAGTTGCCTAGATTCAGCTGCTTAAGAAGGAAGCTCTCGTCGTTGTCATAGCAGTATGATTATCTATCACGGCTCCTGTAGGAACTCTTCTCTTCTCTTCTTTCCGCTGCCAAGGCCAAGCAAGCCATATCTCTCTGTTCCTTGACATATGATGACTGACCGCTGATTTGATCCGGGTTACGACTGAAGGGACCTACCTTTTCACTTTCGCTGGTTGTACCGCTGCTTCTCAACCATGGCTGCCGGTGGTGGCTCATGGGTGACGTTTATGCATGTAACGCTCAAGGTTGGTGAGAGCTTTCACTGGTGAATATGATGCTTGATGTTGTCATGTTTAGGGCAGTTGTCAGTAGGGAATTATATACGAGGTGCTTTTACTGCATGAGTGAGATGCAGAAACAAGCCTGGGAGAATAGCTTCACTCATCCATGTCCAGCATGTCGAATTGTCATAAATATGACAGACTTCCTATGCTGCTTCGAGCATTCTCTAAAGAGAACTGATCATCATCGCCTTTCATTCAAATTCGTACAATGCGCCCCCCTCATCCATCTACAAGTCCCATCGCTGAAAGCATCATGACATCGTGACTGCAACGTCGCAGACTCACCTCTCGTATCCATACAAGGTTTTTCGTATCCGCCATAACATGCACTCATAAACAAGATCCCTCACGCTCACATGACAGAAAGGAAAAATAGCAAAAAAAAGGGCCTCACATCCCTATCGCAGCCTCGGTCAAAACACCGAGCAGGCTCGCAGCCGCGCCCCCAATACCCACTACCCCGAGCGTCTCGCCCCAGGCCTTCTTCCTCTGACTGCTCCGCTGCTCATCCCGCCGAGGCCCCCGACGATCTCGCTCGCTTCCGCTGCGGTGATGAGGTCGACGGTAGTCGTCATCCGACCCGTAGTGCCGACCGCTCCCGTTGCGGGCGCGGCCCGAGCCCTCTCGATCCCGGTAGTCGCGCTGTCTCCGGGGAGCATAGTCGCCGCCGCGGTCACGTTCGTCCTTGCCGTGTCTGGGGCTCTTCGCTTGGAGCTCGTGCGGTTCCGGGTCGAAGCGTACGTGATTCTCGTTCTTGTTCTTCAGGATGGATTTGGGCATCACGGTGCTGGCGGGCGACGTCTTCTCCTTGCTCGGCGGGCTGACGATGTAAGGATAGGTCTTATCACCCCTTACGGACGTCTTATCTTCGTCATAATCCGTCGAATCGCCTTCATCCCACAAGTCGCTCGCATCATCTCCATCTTCGTCTTCGCGGCTGCTCTTGGAGTCTGACCGAGGTCTTGTCCGGCGCACATCTTCCGACCTCCCGGACATGTAGCCGTGAGATCTGGCGGCCCGACATTGGGCGCTTTGCTCGGCAAACTCGACAATCTGCGCCCGGGAAAGGCATCCAAGGATGGCGACGAAGTCGGGACGAGCCTCGTATCGCACACCGGCCCGTTCCAAGACTTCGGGGCTGACGAGGCTGCGCCTGATTTTCGTCCACTGCGCGTCCATGGGTATGTCCTTGCCGAAGCGGTCAGGTGCCAGACGCCAAGGCACCTGTGTCGGACTGTGGCCTTGGGGGGTCTGTAGAGGGAAGTTGGTACCGTGGCTGGGAGATGTGCCGAGCGGAGATGGGTTCGTCCAGGAGTCGGCCCGGGTGGCGGGAGTCTGTATCTGCAGCAGATCTCCCGGAGTGAGACGTCCTTTGACGCTTCTCGGCGTTGAGCTGAGATGCTGGACTTCAGGCTGCTGAAGTTGCAACGCAGCCATGCTCGACTGAAGGGGATTCGTCGTCACAAGGTCTTTGGTAGATATCAAGGCCGTAGACTCGGTCATCGCATTGTCGCCATCAGTAGATGAGAACGAAAGGCTCTCAGGAGGCGGCGCGCGAGACAGGTAAAGTCCGTCGGGAGCGGGTGACCGGATAGGTTCCTTTGGAGGCACAGGCGGGCCCTTGGCTCGCTGCTTCTCGAGTAGACCACGAACTGATGGAGGAGCACCGCCAGTGCGAGATGAAGTGTGATGAAGCTCGCGAATGTATGCACGCAATACCTCCTGTAAAGAGGGTAAGTTGAGAGACCCGAGAGTGGAAGCCAACAGAGAAGGAGACACACCTTGTGATGTTGCAAAACCTGAGGTGAAAAGCCGTCCTTTTCCAGCTCCGACTTGAAGTCCCGCCACAGTCTATCCTCGTCAACACTCGCATCAGAATGACGGGTGAAGATCCTAGCAGCAACGGCATCGACCTTGTCCTTGATGCGCTCGACATCAGGCCCAGTCACGATCCTCCCCGACGCACCCGGCAACTGCACAGAGTCGAGCAGCATATCGACCGTAGCCGTATCGTTATCAAGCCTCACGCGCACGGCAGCAGCACGATCGGCGAAGTCGTCTACGCCCCGCCCAGACGAAGCATCACACTTGTCAAGTAGGCTCTCAAGCTGCTTGAGCGAAGCCTCGCATTCGCGCACGAGAGGCTGGACCCTGGGCGCGAGCGAAGGCTGGTCGGGACCTTGGTTGAGGAGAGAGTCCGGGTCGGCTGCCTCTATGCGCAGGTGGCGGAGGGCGATGTGAAGCTGGTGAACGGCGGGGGGGATGTCGGAGAGGGGGGGAGCGCCGTGTTGTTGAGCGCGTAGGAAGAGGGTCCTAGAAAAGGCATCGACGGCGTCGATGTGACGGAGGGCGGCGCTGTCATTCATCGTCGTCTCATGTGTGTGTGTGTATGTATGTATATATGTATGTATGTATGTCTCTGCAATGATGATCGAAGAGGTTTTCGAGATGTTTTCGACGGAGAAAGTCAAGTGACAGTCAGAGTATCCGTATTAGAGTAAGACTCGTGTGGCAAATAAGAATAACGTGGACAGGAAGAGATTTCTTTCTGTTGTCAATCTGAGACAAAGGCTCATAATAAAGGATGATGACGAAGAGAGCGAGTGAAGGAGGAGATGCTACGTGTAAAGAGAGGAGAGAGAGAGGGGGGGGAGGAGGAGGAGGAATAGTCTCGTGCGCCGGCCTCAGGTGTGTGTGTGTGACCACCGCTAATGCACGCACTCTGCGCGAATCCAATCCCTAAAACATTCCCAAGTATCCGTACTACAGATACCACTATAGTGTCAGAACTATACATACACACATGTTAGGTAGACTTCGCCGCTTGGAGGCATCGAGCCCCCCGTGATGCCGCGGTAACAAAAAATCTCGGATACCGGGCGGGCGGGCGGCTAAGTTGTAACCGTCACACCAACAGGCACGAACTTAAGAAACTATCGATATATGCATATCCGTACCTACTTCTTCTTTTCTTCCTCTCTTTTCGGCTCCGCCGTTGTTTTAGTAGTATGGGCGAGACCCGAAGGGTGCAAGGGGATATACCTAGTAGTCACAAGTGTGTTGGCGAGCGTTGCCCCAGATCTCTATCAGACATATGTACATACATACATGATACATGTGATGATGACAGATTGTGATGCTGATGCTGATGATGATGATGTTCTTCAGTTCTTCCGCTTTCTCTCTCACCTCCTCCGATCAGTCGATAGGACGTCACCAACTTACCCAGATAGTTTCAGGTCAAGACAAACTCTTCCCTCCCACATCCTCACCGCACTTCCTTCCTTCATTCATTCATTCAGTCAGCGCTGTCCAGTCCGTGTAAGCTGTTGCACCACCACCACCTCCATGTAAACGGAGTATCATCCGTAATTCTAGGCAGCTTCTAGTTTCTACCTCTTAGCCTCCTAGGCTACCAATGACGTCTCTCCCCCCCCCCCACCCCCTATTTCACAGGCCCTCGCCCATCATCCCGCTCGTGACGTCGTCTCATCCCTTGACTACCCAACCATCCAACCAACACCCATCAGCACTTCTTTCTTTTCTCCCCATCATCCTCAAGCCCCCCTCACGTCACTTCTAAGACACCAAGCAGCCTAGAATCTAGATCGACAATCTCTCTCTCCCTCTCCCTCTACAGACGCCGCCTCCACAAGGAAACACACACCAATACCGAAGATAAAAAAAGAAAAGAAAAACAAAGCTGCCGGGAGTCAATCAACCCGGGCGACGGTGACGCCACGCAGTGCCCCACGGCTATGCTTGGCTTCCCCCCCGAGACACTGCCTCTTTCAACCCTTTTCTTCCATCGAATAGCACCAGCAGTATCCGTAGCCAAGCCTCGCTCTCTAGGCAGCAGAATATTTGTGGCTGGCTGCTGCAAAACACCCCCGTCTCTGCTCAGCGCTCACTTTACGGATACTTCTCACAAGTTCGCCACCGCCCCTGTGCAACATGGTCCGCCTCGCTTCCATTTTCAGATACTAATCTTCTCCAAAGAGTATGCTTCCACATTGCGGCTCATCAAGAACCCCAGTTCCCGCATGCTCCTCTGCACAATCTCACCACCCGTCGACCCGACCTTTTCCTTTGTCGGTAAGCTCTTCGATTTCAGCCCCAGCGGCAACATCCGACACTCTGCTGCTGTTGCCGTCGCTGCCTTGATGGGCTTGTCCGTCTTCTTCTTCGACTGCGGCCCCGGTCGCTGAGCCTCCGAGAGCCCGAGCCGGACCACCTCGCTCACGATCCCCTTCAATCGCGCCATCTCGTCGACTCCCTCCAAGGCCGCCCACACCTCCAACTTCAACCCTTCCAGCAGGTCGCCCATCTCTGTCCTGTCTTCCCAAGACATGGCATCGTTGATCAGCCACCCTCCCGTACCAACCGCGTCCAGGCATCGCCCAATGAGGTCGGCAATGAGTTCAATCACTCCGTCCGGTGGCGCCTCGTTGCCCTCCAGTTGAGAATCGTTTGCGTCTAGGTAGCGCGAAGTCCACGCGCCCCGGATCAGCTCCAGCCGTAGCAGGTGCATCAACGCCAGGATCTCTTCCCGCTGTAGCGTCGCCCGCAGCGCCTTCACCGTCGATCCCGTCGGCAGCCGCCACAACTTGGTCAACGCCAGCGTCATGCTCCTACACTGGCTACTGGACTCGTCTCCGAGGTAGTGTTCCGTAACCGCAATCTGTCGTTCCAAGTCGTCGAGATCCGTCTCGAGCGTATCCGTTGCGTCGCGTGGCCCACTCGCCAACAACTTGGCGCTGTTGAGTCCCGAGTCCGGGATCATGTCCATGCTTTGCATCAATAATCGAATGGCAAGCAGTATTTCTAGCTCGCCAATTCTTGTTGCCTGTAGGTATTTCAGGAGAAGTGTCATGGAAGGATCCGCCGCAACCAAGCACTCCATCAGACTTTGCGTAAGCTCCCTCCAGTCGGCCGAGTCGCTATCCACCTCAGCCCGAAACGCCGATATCAGGTTCGACAGTGACAAGTGACCGGCAACGATGAGATACGTCGTGACGTTGCTGTCCGGAAGGACAAGTCGCAACTTCCGACGAACGCGAGCCGAATCAACTGTGTCAACCGAAAAGACTTGGTTGATGGCGTACATAATCCAGCGACGGTCGACGGTAGGATAGCTCGTCTCCGTCAACCAATCCCACTCTGGAGGTTCCGCCGCCATGTCTGAAGTCGTTGGTTCGTGTGACTTGTCTTTGTCCTCCAGCACCGCTTCTGGCCGCAGCTTCATGTAAAACTTTCGCCGCAAGAGATCCTCCCATTTTACCAGGTCGTTGTTGCTGAGCAGCTCGTCTGCACGTCGCACGTCTTTGCTGTATTTTTCCAGGTATTTCTCGCTTATCGTTCCGCAAACGTAGTGAGAAAACACGCCAGCACGGTCTACGCACCTGACCCTCTTAGGCGGCAATTCAACGGCGGCGCCGCACCCTATCGAGTCGATCAATAGACCAGTTCTCCGTCGTTTGCCATGGAGTCTAGGTGATTCGACGTGAAATGATACCAGAACGTTGTCCACTATAGCGACGACGAGCTCGTTGCCTCGCAAATATGTGACCAGCTGAAATGATCGCGGCGTTTGACAGTCGGGCGGTAAGTCTGAAGTGTCCAGCGCAGCCTTTCCATGAAGCGATCGATGTTGATAGTTGAAGAGGACGACCGAATCCGACGACAAAGATAGGATGAAGGGTCTCGGTAGGAGAAGAAACGACTGTATGTCATCCAGCATATTTTTCGACTTGAGCTTGGGGATGGCGCCCGTGAGATCGTACACGTTGACAACACCTTCGACCAGCTCGAGGAGTATGCCCGACTGGATGTCGACCTGGCATGTCGTCTCGTCAACTGAAGGAGTTTCCATCGGAGTTACATCAAGAGTTATGAGCTTCTGCGAGTTTGCGGATGCGGAGCCTTGACCAGGCAGGGCGGCCAATACCATCAGGTGGCGGTTCCTTTTCTGCTCTCGGCTGGTAGACCTGGTCACCATAACGAACAGTGAAGGATCACGTTCCGACCCCTTTGGCAAGACGTCGAGGATCTCGGGCCTTTTTTTGAAGATACCATCTCTAAAGTCGGAAACAGTTCCCGAAGTAACATATTCGACTTCAAAATCTTTCACCACTCCGGAAGCGAAGTCCTGAAGAGCTGACTTTGCAGATGCCGACCATTGAATTGCCAGGCTCTCGCTGGACAGACAGACAAGCTCACCGGTATGGCAGACCGTAAGAAAGTCTCCGACATCAGAAGACTGCGATGGCGAAGGAAAGCTGGTAATGTATTGGGCTGGCGAGGTTGGCAGAGTCTGAGATGACGTCGTCGAACTTGTAGTGCCTTGAGAATCCGTCACGTCCCTCAGCAAAGTCATCTTTCGGGAAGTTCCATCTTGTGTCGCCAGAAGCGTATATCGCAAAACTTGGGTGCTGCTTGATTGTTTGACCCTGACGGAGTAAGGGGCGCAGGTGAAGGCCTCCTGGGGCGGGATCGGATACGACGTTATGAGTCGAGATGTTGGTACCTAAATCGAAGTCAGATGCCAGTCGCATGATCGCACTTTGGAGCAGCTTACATCGTAGAGGCTTGCATTCTCGCCATCGATGCCCACAGCTACCTCGTTTCGTTTTTTGCCATTCCCTCGGTATAGCTCTCGTGCGACTATGCGGCCTTTTTTAGGGTCTAGAGGCCTCGGAAGAGTAGCTAGGACGTATGGCCGGTGTATTCTGTAGTCGTTGGCCATCGAGAACGACGTCCAGCTCGAGGCGATGGTTGAGAAGCAAACGGCTCGGAGTTTGATGAGTCTGGCCAAGGCGGCCGCGATATCAAGAAGAGAAAAAAAAAAAGCAGAAGCGGGCCGGTGGAAAATCCGGTGGGGCCATCTGATCGGGAAAAGGTGGGGGCTCAGACGATGTCGCGCGTTACGTAATCGTCACTCGTCACCTCTTAAATTGTCTGTCAAAGGCGCGTCTCAACGCGTCAGACGGTCTCCCTGCGGCCAAACGTACGCGCTCTCAGCACAGCACAGCGAACCGAGCTTCTCCATGTCCAGTCTTTAGCGAGCTCGAACTCACAAAGCATCCTTTTTCTTCCTCGATACAACTCACTCGGCGATGATTGGCGAGTCGAGCCAGTGCCGCCATTTCCAATCATACCACGCTCAAGAGGTTCTCAAAAGCCAATGGGCCCGGTTCTAGTTGCCGCGATGGCCGGAGGACGCATCGGACAACCACCTTCTGATAAAGTTCATCCGTTCTTTGCCAAAGCCACCGGAAAAGATGCGTCCCCGAGCCACCAAATGACCCAAGCGGCTACGTCCATGGATAGCAACTCTGCACTGAACAGTGGCGATGAGAACCGACGAAGGAAAAGACGCAAAACCGAGTCTCAGACCGTCGAACCTGACCCCGAACCCAGGAAGTCGCGCCGGAAGAAGGGACATGGACTGCTCCGTGATTCTCCCACGAGCAGCTGTACCACGAGCCCTGAGACGAGGCAGAGCCAATCCTCCTCGACTTCAGGGCCACGGGCTTCGGCACCTGGCAACTCAACGACATCTGCGAGTCAATCCCCTGCGACCGAACACCCTGCCGAGCCCGAGCCGCCGAACTCACAGAACAGCAGCGAGACAGCGCAGATGATGGATACACCTCGAAAAAACAAGAGATATCTCAAATTCAATCCCAAGACTGGTACGCTCGGATCGCCGCCGAAGCAGAACAAAAGCAGCAGCCCATCCATGCTCGTGCACATTCAATACGGGCACGATGATGCAACCAGGCGAACTGTCGGTGCCAAGGTCACACAGATACTCGACGGCGAACTGCAGATGCCAGATGGTCAAACGAGAGATGGTGATAATCCTTCTCTCCAAGTTTGCAACACCACATTGAGGAAGCAGGAACAAGAGAAAATAACCACCCACCCCTTTTTCTCTGGCAAATCGAGGTCGCTGGCGGCTTCAGAGCAAAGTGAGTCGACGGTTCCCACGCAAAAGCCAGCTGCGTGCAGGAACTCCGTGTTCATGTCAACGCCTGTCTCCCCGCGGAAACAAAGAAACCCTTTCACTGCGAACAGCTCGAATAAAATCGTGAATTTTGGCATCAAATCCATGGGGGTCAAGGTTCCTGGTGCCATGTATCCAATGTGGCCTGCCGCCGGCATGAGCCATGTCCGCGGTCCGGACGTGAAAAGCGACAGCGCAGCATTCCATCCGGGCTCGCCGCTGAGCAAGAAATGTAAAGGACTTATCACTGCTATAACCCCCCAGGAATCCATCTTGACCCGTCTGCTTGATCAACTGGATCTGCAATCGGTACACAGGAGTCTCCCAAGAGACGAAGAATGCTTTGCCCCAGCTCCTCCAGAGCTACGCCTACCTCGACGACGATTTGAGAGCGGACGCGTGCTTCAGAAACGGATTCGACCACGATTGGGTCCATCCTCCCTGGCTCCGTCGGGCCCTGACGAATTGAGCGAGGACGATCTCACAGCCTCTCCGATGCCAGAAGCTCACGCAGCCATTTTCCGGCATTATCACTCACTGCTAACGAACCTTTCGGCCTTTGACAGGTCGAGTTGCGAGAACCAGGCCTGGACTCAGAAATATGCTCCGACAACAGCAGCACAAGTTCTCCAAGCAGGCAAGGAGATGACACTCTTAAAGCAGTGGTTAGAGGCGCTAAAGGTTCAGTCAATCGACACTGGCAGCGATGCCGGTAGCGACAGGAGTAAGATCAAACGGAAACCAGGGAGGAAGAGGAGAGTCAAGTTGCAAGGCTTCGTCGTCGACAGCGACGAAGAGGCGAACGGGGTAGACGAACTCTCGGAAGTGGAAGACGAGTCGAACATGGCGGATACAGGCTTGATCAAAAGATCACTCATCCGTACCGGGGATACGGACTTCAGATCCTCAAGGGACTCGAGCAAGCTGAGAAATACCATCGTCATCAGCGGTCCTCACGGCTGCGGGAAGACGGCTGCCGTGTACGCCGTGGCCAAAGAGATCGGATTCGAGGTCTTTGAGATCAACTCGGGCAGCCGTCGAAGTGGAAAGGACATACTGGAGAAGGTGGGGGATATGACACGCAATCATCTAGTCCAGCAGCACAAGAATCGACCCTCATCGGCCGCCGCTGTCGAGACGGATGATGAAAAGTACAGCGGGTCGAAGAAGCCGATGCCGCGAGGACCCATGTCTTCCTTTCTGAAATCGAAACCAGCGACGATGAGGGCGAAAGCGGCAAGTCAGAAGGCGAAGGACAAGACAGAAGCTTCGCCCGCAGCTTCAGTACCCCAATCGCAGAAACAGTCGCTGATCCTGTTGGAGGAAGCGGACGTATTGTATGAGGAGGACAAGCAATTCTGGCAGACACTGATGGGGATGATGATGCAGTCTAAGCGACCCTTCGTCGTGACGTGCAGCGATGAAAGTCTTATACCGCTGCAGAGCCTCGACCTCCATGGGATCTTCAGGTTCACGCCACCGCAAGCAAAGCTGGCCGTCGACGTCTGCCTTCTGATCGCCGCGAACGAAGGACACGCGCTGGAGAGAAAGGCGGTCGATTCGCTGTACCGTTCTCGCGGTGACGACTTGAGAGCGACCATATCCGAGCTCAACTACTGGTGCCAGACGGGCATAGGCGATCGAAGGGGGGGTTCTGACTGGTTCTATCCCCGCTGGCCTAAGGGGTCCGACGTCGACGCCCGCGGCGATGTGATCCGCGTTATAAGCGAAGGCACCTATCTCCGCGGAATGGGCTGGATAGGCCGGGACCCCTTTGCCACGGCCGAGCCGCGGGAGGCCGAGGAAGATGCGTTGCGGCAAGCTTGGGATAGTTGGCGAGTTGACATGGGCGACTGGAGAAGTTGGTGCGATATTGACGTCTCGACGCAAAACAAACCGTCGTCAACATCGTCGTCTCCTTCTTCGTCTTCTTGTACTTCTTCCTCGTCCTTCTCCTCTTCAACCTCCTCCCCCTCCTCCCAACGTCGCGCCAAGGCTAAGGCGCTGGCTGCCTACGATGAGTTTTGCTGCGCGATGAGCGGCTCCGATCTCTGTGCCGGAGGCGCTTTCGGCACTTTGCTTCAAGAGCCGATTGACTGCACTTTGCCGGACCTCCTCAGCAGCGTCAGAGACGATTTCATCATTGGCCGGACACTTTTGGAAGCTGACTCGACGTCGACGATGAGAACTACGACAACAGACATCGCGATCACAATCAAATCGCTCGCGCGAGCCTCCCTCGTGTGTTCCGCCGACGGTGGCAGCATTATGAGACAGCCGAAAGCTGTAGACGAGCTTCGTACTACCCGGATGCTGGACAGGTCCTTTCGAACAAGCCAGCGGCGGCAACTGACACGGCACGACCTCTCGCTTGCCTTCGACCCCATCTCCGCCTCAGCCAAGATGCAGACGCTCTCCCACCTGGAACCGTCAGTCTTTGACCGGACCCTACGACTCATCGTTCTCGACGTCGCGCCCTGGGTCCGCAGCATCATCGTCTTCGAGCGCCGGCTGATGCGCGACAGAGTCAAGCTGAGCAACCTACTCAGTCAGGGCGGGAAGCGGAGGCGCACGACTCGCGCCGCCTACTCGGCTCTCGAGGGCGGCGAGCGTCGCACCACGCGCAGGGAGAAGTACTTTGGCAGCGAGCTTTCGTCCAAAGCGGTTATGCTTACTGGCGCCACGTCCTTTGTGCAGGGTGAGGGTCACGATGCGGCTGAGGACGATGAGGAGTCAGAGTGAGGTGGTAGAGATGTGAGAACGAATATCTGCACTTTTTGTGATGCTCATTGGATTGAAGGAAAGAAAACCAACATTATCTACTGTTCCAGCCTCGAATGCCCGCCGTCTAGCTAATGAATAATACATGAGGCAGTCTTTGGAAAAGCGTCAACCTAAAAAGCATCGTCTCCTCTGGTGCCAGCCGAGCTTGTCTTGCAGCGGGTATATGCGTCACAGTCGCCCATGCTTTCGTTGATGTAGAAGAATTCCTCGGTGGATAAAAGCGTTCCGTCCTGGCGATAAAGACTCTCCCGAGAGCCTCGGCAATATCTCTTTGGACCGCGGTGGCGATGGCCCGCTCGTGAGCTGTCGGCTTGCTGAAGGGGACGCTCCTGTGGGAATCTGCTTTCTGGCGGCGTCTCTTGACGGGGGGGATCGAAGGCATCCTCTTCGGGCTGCTCCTCTCCTTGCGGCTCGTCCTCAGATGATACCTCCTGAGGAAGGAAATCCATGTTATTGTCGAGATAAGAGTCATAATCCGCCACCGTGATGGAAGGAGGGTGATTCCATCCTGCAGAAGATGCGTAAAAGACGCCGTCGTCCTCTTCGCCTTCCAACTCCAAGTGACACGGAGCGGCGCGAAGGCTTTCAGCAACTTGATACTCCATCCGATCTGGCCGGAGATCCGGTAGGGTTGTATAGAAGCTCGGGCTCGGAGGCGGAGGGGCAGGCGGAGAAGGAGGTTCGGGGCTCGGGTCCGGCTCGAAATCAAACGGGCTCGGATCCGGCTCGGGACTGGAGTAGCTGCAGAAACTCGGACAGCCGCATGAGGATACTGAGCTCATCTTTACGTCGGATTTGAAACCGGGGATGTCCAACGGTAAACGGTAGTGAAGAGGTTCTTCGATCGAGGATCTTTGAGATTGAATATCTTGAGAGATGATTCTTTAGATCTGCGAGTTGGAAATACGCGACTTTATAGCTACGGTCTACAGCCAGACAGAGGGCAATATTTACTAGAGTTTTTAAGGGGCAATCACGACAAAGAGGCTCACGATGGCTGATGTGAGGACCATCAACGTTCAGGCGCGGTGCACATAGGCGTCCACGGGCGAATATCATATCCAAAAAAGCCGCATTTTACCAGCAAGAAGGCACCCGCAAAGCGCGCGAACACCTCTCATCTGGAAGCTGACTTTTTTCGTATGTACATGCATACATACATACATGCACGCAAGGCTCGAAGACGGTTTGCTACCGCCGGAGTTGCAAGGCTTCATCGAGAGCGTACGACCAAGATGCGCGCGGCGTGAGTACTATGGAAACGCATTGGCTTCGGAGCGCGCGGTGCGGATCGAGGCGAGGGAGGGACTTTTCGTAAGGGGGAGTGTGAACGGCGATTGAATGGATGTCGTCGTCGTCGTCGTCGTCTTGGGTTGAGGCTGATTGTCTGATCGGATAAAGGTAGTGCCGATCCGATCCCGATGTTCTCGAACTTGGGATACGAGCTCGGCATTTCAGCAGGGTAGGGGTGGTTGATAGGGAGAAGAGATACGGATAGAGAAACAGAGAGAGAGAGAGAGAGCGTAGGTATCTGATAGTGTCGTGTATTTCTTTTTGGAGGGTTAAAGTCCACCATTCCAAGCTGACACCTGAATGTCATCAGACAGCGGATGCATCTCCCTCGCTCTCGCCCCCCCCCCCCCCCCCTTTGTCGGGGGGGAGAGAAATGTCTCTGACGCTCAGCCTCGAGACGACGACGACGACGACGACGACGACATCGATGACGGCCCGTGATCCGCTGGCCCCACGGTGCACTACGGCCGGGGCGCGGACCGGCATGCCGGGGGGGTGTGGGAGAAGAGAGGGGGATAACGCAGACGTGTTTCCCCTTGAATGGGAAGGGGAAAAAAAAAAGAAGGCGTGAGACCGACGACGACGACTGACAAATGCTGCAGAAGCGGTGCAGTAGCCCTGGGCTGCGGTGTTTATCGGGCCTTGCATCTCACTCCTTTTTTTTTTTTTTCCTCCCTCTCTCTCTCTCTGTCTCTGTCTCTCGCGTGTGTGTGTCCTCATCGTTTTGAAGGCCGAAACTCGGCAGGTTAGAGCCATGGCGGCGTGCTGTGGCGGCCAATGCGATGCACACGGGGAAGCAGGCATGTCATACCTACCCTTTTCCTTTTTTTTGTCTTTTCTTTTCTTTTCCCCTTTGCCATGGTATGCTATCCGTACTCGTGACTGCACAGTATCGTACAATATGAAAGATTGTCCATACGATGATGATACAGTCATACTTACGGATGGTACGGATACATGTCGTGTGTTAAGGACAAGGTATTCGTGCCTACCTACTACGTGGTCGGCCGAAGGGGACGGCTGACGAGGGGGGGGGGGGGGGGGGGGGGGGGAGAAGGGGCGGGGGGGGGGGGGGGGGCGGGGGGGGGGGGGGGGGGGGGGGGGGGGGGGGGGGGGGGGGGGGGGGGGGGGG
>PDHP01000262.1:0-42770 GCA_003339455.1 Ophiocordyceps camponoti-leonardi (nom. inval.) | reverse complement strand
TTTTCCTTATAACTATTTTTTATAGCCTTTTTTAACTTACTTAAGCTTATAATCTTATAAAAAAATATTATTTTATTATGATTTTATAATGATTTTTATGATTTTTAAAATCACTTATGATTTTAAGTGATTTTCTATAAGTGATTTTATAAAATCATTTTCAAAATCAAATCATGAGTGATTTTACCCCTCTACCCTATATGATTTTATAAAATCACTCAAAAATCACTCACTCATGATTTTTTACAAACCCTACCCTTAGTTATAGGGCTTATAGCCGCCTATTAGGGTACGCTCTCCATATATAGAGTATAGAGGAGAATTATTACTCTTATAATATCTTAATCCAGCCCTAAGTATACTAAGGACCTTCTAATAATAAGTACTAAAACGGGTATAGAAGGCGGTTAAATACTTAGAATCTAGGTCTAAACGGAGTTAGTAAAAGGCCTAAATAATATTAATTTTAAAGAATCGTTTAATAAAATAATAGTTAAAGGTAATACCCTCTAAAAAAGGGGTAGGGGAGATATAGCTCTTAAGATAATTATTTATCTACTTATAATCGATATAAAAACGCCTAATTATTAAGTATAGTTTTAGCGCGAAGAGTATTAAAGTAGTATAAGGGCTAGTATTAATAATAATAAATCCGATCTTTAGAAAGTAGTCTACTATTTCTTTTTCTAAAGGTAAGTATTTAATAGGTATATAGTAGAATAAGGGATTAACCGGGTTTAAAGGCTTTTCTAGCTTAAGGGTAATATTATAGCCGGGATAAAGGCTAATTAATATATATACCTCCTTTTTATTAAAAAAACCCTTAAGGTAGGCGATTAATAGTAGGATTATACTTCGGATAAAAGTAATATACTCGGGGTTTTCTCCCTTTAGGAAGGGAATCCTCTATCCTTAGTATATATAACTAGCTAGACTTAGCTTTACTATAAGTATACTTATACTATTATTATTATTATCGTCTTCGAAAGGGATAGGTTTAGTCGGTATTAGTAGGGTAAATTCCTCTTACCGCTAGTAGTAAGGATCTTCTTAGACTTATTAGATAAGCTATTCTCGAATAGCTTAGTCTTTAGTATTAACTACGATAGTATTAGGTAATAGCTTAGGCTTTTTAGGTCCTATCGGCTAAATAATCTTATTATTCCCCTCGGAATATTAGAGTATTTAATACCGTTTTTTATCCTTATTAATTAATCGGTTCTAACGTTTAGTATTAGCTTAAATCTTAGGGTTAATTAATTAATTAGGAGCCTATCGAGAGAGAAGTATCGAGGGTAAATATTTAATAAAGGTAGGTAGGTTATTAGGCTAGATAAGTTAGTAGGTAGTATAATTAAATAATAGGTTTTTCTCCGCTATTTAGAATAAGCTAATAAAAATATTTTATATATAATTAATAACTTAGAAGGTTTCTTAGGGAAATAACTAGCTATCGATAATAAGGATAATAATTAGATATTTACGAATATAGCTAGCCTTATATCCTTAGAAGTCGATAAAAGATATTAACTTTACTAAGACTAGTTTAATACTTAGGCGTTTAATTACCTATTAAGTAAAGTAGCGGTTAACGAGGAGATAAGAATCTACTCTAGTATTATATAGTATAGAAATACGGAGGGTAATACTATTAACTTATATTTAGCTATTAATAGTAAATAAACCTTTTATTACTTTCCCTATTTATAATACCTTAGGGATTATTATAAAGACTTCTAATAGTCCTAGGCTTTTCCCGAATCTAATAAGTTATTAGAATCGGTAGTAGTTATACTAGGGGTCGGGGGTTAAGGAACCTAAGCTATACGCTATTTATTAGGATAGTCTTTAGCTTAATACTCCTTTTTCCTATAAATAAAATAAGTCCCGTTTTCCTAATAAACTTTCTTCTTATCGGGGGTTAAGGCTTAGCCTTTACCCTTAGTAATAGCCGGCTTCTTTAGGTCGTCTACTAGCTTATTATTATAATATAAGCAGGGAGTCTAGGTTATTTCTATTATCTCCCTTTTTCTATAATAAATAATACCTTTAACGCTAATATAAAAAGCTTCGTAATCGATCTAGGGGTCCCTAGCTTTTTCGAAGAGGCTTAGGTTAAGTCTAGTAGGTAGGTATTCTTATAACTCCTACTTTATTATCTTACTAAGGATTTAGGTCTATACTATTAGAAGATTAAACTTTATAATAAAAAGTTATATATCCTATTTTCTATAGACTAAGAACTTAAGCTTATTTAATTATTCCTTAGTTTTCGAAAACTCGTTTAGATTATTAAAGGCTAATTTAAAATACTAAACTATTTTAGCTAGCCTAAAGAAAGGCTAGGTATTAGAGTCGCGCTTTATCTCGAGGGCCCGCTTAGCTTTACCTTTAAGAGAGCGAAAGAGAAAATCTATCCGATTATCCTCTATCCGAAAGGAAGGTTAATTAGTCCTTATCTTTAATTAGAGGTTATTAAGGAAGCTATTAAATTCGGTCTTCTTTCCCCTAAATAGGCTAATAGTCTTAATCTTAATCCTCTTTTACTTATTATAGTACGAGTTAATCTACCCTAGGGGAGTAATAGGAGCGAATTCTAGCTAGGCTACCTTACTTATTAGGGTAAAGGTAATAACTATTAGGGTATTAGGATTAATAAAAACGGTTAAAATAGTATAATATAAATAGCTATTATTAATCGAGTTAGTATTAGGGATTTACGTTTTAGGAGTACGTAGTTAGTTCTTCTAAAGGTTTTATATCTTAATTCGTATTTAAGATATTTTTTCGGTCTAGGTCTTTATAGCCTAAGTCTACTAAACTATTATACGTATAAGCGACTAAAAGTCCTCTAGCGTAGGTATTATTATCTTAGGGGACTTCGAGGAGAAAGCTATACTAGTCGTTTCGCTAGCTTCTAGTTCCTTTAAAGCTAATCGTACTAAACGTTAGGGTACTAATCCTTCGGCTTCTAATATTTAGGTAGTTAAGGGTTAAGGGTTATAGTCGAGTTATAAGGTTTTCTATCCCTACGAGGACGTAAGAAGTATAAATACGTATTTTAAAATACTTATTAGCGTTATTTAAGCTTTAAGTAGTAATACGGCTAGTAACTTAATATATTTAGTATTATAAACGAAGACTTAAAGCTAAAGAGAAAAGAGAAGAAAAGAGGAAAAAGCTATAGATTAATTATAGCCTATTTATATAGTAGTAGGTACGTAATATAGAAAGAGGGGTAAAGCGGGGTAAGCTATAATTAAATATATACTACCGTAATAAAATATATAGCGTAACTAGATATACGCCGTAATTAAATATATAGCGTATTATAGGAAATATCGTACGTATTCGTTTATAAACTTCGTAACTTAGGCTAATATACTTATATAAAACTTAATAATCGCTAGCGTTAATAGAGTAATAGCTATTATAGTATAAATAGACGAAAAATACGTTAGGGTATTTTCCGGGTAAAGTAATAGTTTTTCGGGTAGACTATAAAAACGTATACGGCTATTAGCTTTATAAGTAATTTAAAGAGTATAGAAAATACTATAGCCGAGTATTAACTTACTGTGAAGGTTCCGGCTAGGAAGACTAACGTAGTCGGACTAAAGAGGAGTAATGAATTGAACTACCGAAAAGAGAGAGAGAGAGGAAGGGAGAGTCCCTCGCTAGCTAGCTATATATACTAAGCGACCAGGGACCGGTTAGCCACCTACTATACCGTATCGCCGATCGAGGCACCCTAACGTTAACGACTTTACCGCTTTCTATCTAGACACGACTAGCCAAAGGCTAGTCCTTAACATTACCCCCTCCTTATACGAAGCAAGAAGGCGGAACGTAAGCCGGCTAAGCTATACGTTACGCTAACCCGTAAGGGTTTAATATTACTTAATCTTAAGGCTAAGTTAGAAACTAGGCCGGGGAGAGTCCCTCCTAATAAGGGGGAGTCCGCCGCGCGGAGTCGTATCGCTTAAGTTAGCCGCCCTAAAGATCCTAAACGTTAAGGGGATAAGTACCCTTTATAACTAGTACGTAGCCTAGAAGGGTCCTATTGCCTCCCGTCGGGCGCTAGAAAACGCCGTTTAGGAGCGATTAACTAGTCTAAAGGCCACGCTATATCGCCTAGCCGCGGTAGTTGTTTTCCTAGGCCGCTAGTAGACGCACGCATATACGGCACGGCCCGTCCCCGCCCTATATACCGGATAATATATTAACGGATATTCGACGGAGTCGGACCGTACGCATATATACGACGAATCTCCGGCTACCTATAACTTACCGTAGCCGCCTATTCCCCCTTACGCCTCGTCGCCCTAGTTATTAGCCTCCGGCTCGTCTTTAGCCCTCTCCGCTAGCCTAGCTATTTAGCCTATCCCTAGACTTAACCCCGCGATCCTCGTACTACCGCGTAGCTTAGGATAATTACGACGATAGTAACTAACCCCGTTATAATAATAGTAATACTTACGCCTGGTTATGCCTTAGGCGCCGGATCTAACGGAACTAATGTCTATCGGGTCGGCCTCTAGCTAAGGCGGATGGTTAGCTATTAGGGTAGACGTGCTCCCGGTGCTGAATACCCCGTTAAAGCCTCGAAGTAAAGAGGCAAAATCCTTATACGTCGTGGGCTAAGTCTTACGATTTAGTCTTACCTGGGGCCCTATGGATAGCCCTAACGCTAGTAAGATGATTTTAGCGTAGTCGGTCTAGTAGTACGACCCGGATTCGTAGAGAACGTATTCCTAACGCGTAACGTAGTCGTTAAGGGATTCTAACGGTAACTACCTTAACCTAACTAAAGAAAGACCTACGCGTTGCTCCTTATAAGATTCTCCGAGAATCTCTTTAATATACGCTAAGAAGGATTCTGGCTAGTCCTCGTAGTTATCGATCCTAGAGACGTATAGAAGGAAGCTCTACTAAAAGTTACTAAGCCGAGAAAAGACATAGAAGAATTAAGAATGGCCGTTCCTAATTACTACCCCGTCGATAGCAAATTTAGCCCGTATGGCCGCTAACTACGCTTCGAGTCCTGGCCGGGATTCGAGCGCGTTAGGCGCTAGTAAAATTTATCGGCGCTCTAAGGTTATACTTCTCGCGTATAGTCTATAATAAGAAGGAGTTTAATTTAATATAAAGGTTCCGGCTAGGAAGACTAACGTAGTCGGACTAAAGAGGAGTAATAAATTAAACTACCGAAAAAAGAGAGAGAGAGGAAGGGAGAGTCCCTCGCTAGCTAGCTATATACACTAAGCGACCAGGGACCGGTTAGCCACCTACTGTACCGTATCGCCGATCGAGGCACCCTAACGTTAACGACTTTACCGCCTTCTATCTAGACACGACTAGCCAAAGGCCAGTCCTTAACACTTACTAAGGAATATACTATCGGGTATAACTCTATAAAAGATTATAACTATTATACTTTAACCTATATTTATCTACTATTAAATATCTAGTATAGTATTATAATTAATTCGGAGGCCTTAATTACCCCTAATACCGTATATTTTTATTACCGCTAATAGGTATATAATACCTAGTTCGGAGGCTAGGCTCTTATTAACGTATAATATTATATATTTATAATTAAAAAAGGTTATTAAAGTATATCTATAATAATAAGCTTTAAAAACCCTATATAGCTATTTAAGGCCTTTTTTTAAAGGCCTAGGAAGTATATTACGACCGTTTACTATTATAAGGTAGATAGTATTATATTCCTATTTATTAGGCGTTTCTATTTCCTCTTATAAGGTAGCGAGGATAATAGCCGTCTAGTTATCTTCTTCCTTAGTATAGTTAATAGAATCCGCGTTATTATTATCGGTAGTAGGTTCTTTAAAATAAATACGCGGGGACTCTTTCGTAAATCCTAACCCTTTCTTCCTACTCTTTTATCGATAAAAACGTATAATAATATAGCTAGTACGGTAAGTAAGGCGCTATAACTTACTAATTAATTAGATATTCTCCGTACGTAAAAGAGCGGTTAAAAATATCTTAGGCTACTTCGTTAGCGTATAATAATCCTTAGTATAATAGCTAGGCTTATTATAATTAAAGTATATATTATTAATAGTACGAGTAGCGCCTATAGCCTATATAATAACGTCTCTAGGCTTTATAATTATATAAACGGCCGTACTATTAGTACGAGGGTTAGAAATCGGTATTAAAAAAGAGGGGGCTAGGGGAGGATTCTAAAGCTAAATACTAGGAGGCTTATTATCTAAGGTCTTAGTAATTCTTTAGGATTAATACGGTATAACTTCCTAGGTTTATATAATAACTATAGGCTTATTAAAGATATTTTTAATAGGCTAGTATATTTACTCGTATACTATATAAATTATCTTATCGAGTAGCTTTATATTAGAAAGCGAATAAGCCTTATCGTAGATAAACCCTTATATCCTTAAAAGGAATTACTATATATATTAGGAGATAATACTATATACGGCTAGAAAGATATAATTACCCTTTAATAGTATATAATAGGAATTACGAATCTATTAAGTAAAATTTAGGATTATTTTATCCTTAATAGGAGTTATTTATATATAGCCGAATAGGGGGGATATTAATATACCTTAATCTAAAAGAATTATAAGGATAGCCTTTAGTAAAAGTATCTACGTAAGAGAGCGGACGTTAATCTACTTTTATAATTTATAAAAGTCCTTAAAAAACTAATTAAAGGCTTTAATAGGCTATAATTTATACGGGATTATATTATAGTATAATATATACTAGATCCTTTAAACCTTATAGAGTATTTAGAATTTAATATAGTAAAGCCTAAAATCCTTATTAAATAAAACGTTATTTTTAGGGTATATTAAAGAATAGTTAATATTATAATAGGACTTAATACGCGGTAAAAAATATTATACGAACTATTCGGTAAACTAGTCGAACCTAGTATTATAGGGAATATAAGACTCGTAATCGATATTAAGGCGGTTATTATAAGGGTTATACTCTAGGTTTTTAGTATTCTAAATAGGCGATTCCTCTATATAATAATAAATAGGTAGAGTATTATCGATAGGCTAAGCTAGGGTAATTATAATAGGGGCTAGGGAAAAAATAAGGGTAGGGGCTAGGGTAGGGGTAAGGGTAAGGGGTAGCTATAGGTATTCCTAGAAAAAATACTAATATTTAACGTATAAGGGTATTCTATCGAGAATAGCCTAGATATAATAAAATAGATTATTATTAGTAGATTAATCGGTAAATATAGGTAAAAGGCTATATAGTATAGGGTTTAAGGCTATTAGTAAACAATTAGAAAAGGTAGGAGTAGATCTATAAAACGATAGCTTTAGGGATAAAGGCTTATCTTTCTCTTTCTCTTAGCCTTTTATAAACTTCTTTATCGACTCTTATTATTAGTAGAAAAAATCGTTTATTAGGCTATTAAAGTACTCTTCCTAATTTTAAATAAGATTTTATAAGTATTCCTCCTAATTATAAAAGCCTTTTTCTTAGTTTTAAAAAATCTTATTAAGTCGCTTATTTTATTCGTAGAGGACTATATTTATCTTCTATTCCGTCTATTAGTAAAGCTAATTAATTATAGGCTTTTTTCCTTAATAAGGCTTTTATTTTATAGGCTTTTTACCCTTATAGGTAAAAAGACTAGGGTTATTATTATTATTACTATTAGGCAATAATAGGTTATTATAATCCTCTTTATAAGTAGATATATCGGGTATTATAAAAAAGAAGCTAGGGGTAACCTAATAAAAATACGTATTTTTAAGGCTTTTAAATATCTCGGGAACCTAGGCCTTGTAGCTTCTCCTTACGTTCTTATACGTAGGAAAGCTAAAAGTAAGGTATTAGGTTCTTAGTTAATTAACTATTCTAGGTATTTATTATACGTAGTATATACACGAGGTTATATAACTAGGGAGGGCGTAGGCCCTGCAGACCGGGCTGTAGGGATCCTTAGTGTAGTCTGATAAGTGCTAGTTATAACGAGTTGAAGTTGTCGATCGTAAAGGATTATGTTTAGAACTTATTATAACTTCATACGAGAGAAGGATAGAACCTCTTTATAAAAGGTATAATTGAATCTCTCCCCGATACCATCCATACCATCTCCCAAATATTCTTTACCCTGCTTAAAAAGGCTATAGCTAGCTGCCAGAGCCGCCGTCACCTTCCACGTCAAAATATACACCTTTGCATATCCGTCAAAGTAAACGGGATGGAATACAAACAAGGCCTGAGCTTTTTCGACAGCCGTCAAGCACATGCCAGCCCGAGCACATGGCTAGGCAGGTAGATCAAGAGGAGGCTTGGAAATCGACAATCGGTAACAGACGGCGTAGCATTTATAGATGGTAGTATTCGTAACTCATGTGCCAAGTCTCGTACAAGAGCACCGGGGCATCTTTAACGTTAACTGTCGAGATGTACCTAGGTACATATGTATAGATACTAGGTACGTCCGCATGTGCACACAAAACCAATGATAAACACGGTCAACTCAATGCAACTTTGTAAGAAGGTCAAGGTTGAGAGATATACGGATAAAAAAAACTCAATTCGAGGCAGTCGCGAACCAGAGGCCTTTCTTGCCCCCCTCCCCACTACCTAGCCAATCAACCTAATCAACCTACTGCAAGTGCAACTGGACGCACATTTCTTGCTGGGGGGGAAGGAGGGAAAAAAAAAACACCCAGGCCAAAAGAAAACACTATGACCATCATCCGTCAATTCTCATCCTTGCCCTTGTTTCTGGTAGTCTGCAGCAGCGGCGCGACATCCTTACCGATACCATCATGTCCCAAACGAAGCCGAAGCCCGACGCCGGCGGCGGCAAACAAGCCAGCCAGGTCTCGTTGAGGCCCGCGTCAACGATGGCGCGCGAGGAGCAGATCGCTCAGCCGGAGCAAGGCTACGATGACGAGGCTGTCGAGCGCATCTACAGGTGAGCGGGAATCATCTCGACGATGAAGTCAATGACGATGGTGGACGACGACATCTCACAATTAGACTCCGGTTGCAGAAAGCTGGATAGGAGGATAATTCCCGGTTGGTGATGATGACGATGACGATGATGATGGACGACACTGGGACTCACACTTCGCCGCGCAGCTTTTTGGCTTCTCTACTTCCTTTGCTCCGCCATTCGGTCTAATATTGGCATCGCCCAGACGATGAACAAGAACGAGGGCCATGATCTCATGAACGTCCTCCATCTCTCACCCAGAGATGTATCGACCGCTCTCGCTCTCTTCTACATCGCATACGTCATCTTCGACTTCCCGTCTAACCTCATCATGAGCAAGCTGAGCCCGAGGGCCTGGATGGCCCGCATCGTCTTCGCCACCGGTCTCGTCGGTGCCTGCTTCACCTTGGTCGAGAGTGCCTGGTCGCTGAAGCTGTGCCGTTTCCTGCTTGGCCTCGTCATCGCCGGCATGTGGCCGGGCATGGCCTTTTACCTTACCCTCTTCTACCCGCCTTCGCGCACGGGGAAGCGCATCGGCATGTACTTTACCGCCGCCCAAGTGTCGGCCGCCGTCGTCGGTCTGGTGTCGGCCGCTTTTCAGCTCATGGACGGCGTCGGCGGCCTCGTCGCTTTCCGTTGGATGTTTCTCATCTACGGCCTGGTCGCCATCGTCCTCAGCCTCGCCCTCCTATGGTGGCTCCCCGAGCGACCCTTGGCTCCGGGCCAAGAGAGGATACCGTCCACCGACTGGCTCCGATGGTTGCCGCCCACGCCCGAGGCTCTCACCGGCCGTGACGCCGCGATCCACTACCGTGACCTGCGCCGCGTCTACCATGCTCGCCCCTGGACCTGGATAGACCTGAAGCACGTCGTCCTGGACTGGCGGCTTTGGCCGCTGTGCTTTATGTACTTTGGCGTCGTCGGGGTCGGTATCGGCACCCAGCTGTACGGCTCCGTCATCATCTCCTCCATCAGGCCGAAGGCGACGGACATTCAAGTGTCACTTCTCTTTGCTCCCATCTGGATTGTGGGTTTTTTTTTTTCGTCTTTTTTTTATGAAGTCTTCCTTGTCTTCCTTTTCTTTTCTTGGCTTCGTATAGAGTGTGACGTGTGCCTGCATTGCCGGCTGACGAATGGTAGATGGACTTGGTTGCCATTCTCATCGTCACGCCCCTTTCCGATCGCTTTCATCGCTACCGGGCCCTCTTCTTCTCGGCATCGGTCAGCGTCCAGATAGCAGGGCTGCTTACGACGACTTTTGCGACGCACAACGGATGGGCGCGCTACGGCGGGCTCCTCATGGTCGGCTTCGGCCTCGGACCGACGGTGCCGATCTGCATGGCCTGGACGTCGGAGGTGTTCCAGCGTCGACACGGCGAGGTGGGCGTCGCGGCCGCCACGGCGCTGGTATCCGGGCTGGGCAACTTGGGAAGCGTGGTGACGACGTACGCGCTCTACACGGGCTGGCCGGAGGATGCGGCCGGCGGTAAGTACCAGTTTCGCCGGAGCAACCTCACGATGGTGGGCATCCTCGGGATGAGCATGGCGAGCGCGGGGGTGATGACGGCGCTGCTGAGGGTGTTTGGGAACCAGCCGAGCTCTAAGCTGTGCGACGGCGAGCCGGTGAACGAAGTGGAGGACGAGGCTGCGCAGCGGGAGAGCCGGCAGCGAGGGTTGGGGGGGATGTGGGGAATCTCGGGGAGAGGCGACGAGTCAGCTACGACCAGCAGATGGCGGAGGTGACGGAGGTCCCGTGAGGGTGATGGATAGTAGGCAATGGACTTTGGAGAAGCATCCTTTTGGAAACAAAGATGTTCTTTTTTTAAAAAACCAAATTTATTGATTTATTAATTCACTTGTTGATCTCACCTGGTTGCCGACTTACATAGATACGCCGCCCTGTTTGTATAAGAGGATCTTGTATGTACAAAGGTAGTAGCATCCTGTGCACGTGGGATCTTGTGTACCTAGGATCTTTCTTGTGTGGAGAGAAGAGTGACGAGGATTGGTTGCGGGATGATACCTAGAATTCACGTGCTGTTGTTGCTGTTGGGCGGCTGCTTTGGGCAGGATGAGAGGTGTAGGAAGGGAGTGTGCATACTAACACTTACACACCTATCCGTACTCCTCCGTACATACTTTAAGCAGGGACGGCACGGCAGTGAGGAAGAATAGGCGATGCAGGGAGGAGGAGGAGGCAGATGGGTGTAGCCTGTAGGTAGGTACTAGGTAGGCGACAGATCTCATCACATCGAGGAGACGACCACTGTCCGGATACGAAAAAGTCTTTCTCCCTCTCTCTCTCTCTTCCTGTGCGGGAAGTGAAACATGGCGGGCGGGCGGGCGAAAAGGAGGTCAGGTGGACGGACGGGGAGTGAGTGAGGATTTCTTTCAAAAAAGAATAAAGAAAATTTGTAGAGGAAATTGTGATTGATGGGGTTCGTGTGGTCATGACTCTATGTACTTTCATAGGTGTGAGGGTGAGGGTGAGGGTGAGTTGGGTGGTGAGTTGGGTGTTGAGGGTGTGGGAAGTGTGGTGGTGTGACGGAGCGGTGCTGTCGGCGGCTGGCGACGGATGGGCGGGCGGGCGGGTGGATGATGATGAGATTGACGGTGACATTTTACTATGAAATCTTGAAGTATGAATTTATCTTTTACGTTATACCATGTGGATGAGATTTGTTTTTTTTTTGTCTAGGTAGGTAGGGTAGGTAGGGTAGGTAAATGGGAGGGAGGTAGGACGCGTGACGATGTGGATGATGATGAATGATGGCGATGGATTTTGGAAAAGAGGCGGATGACGGGTTTTGAAGAGAGGTGGTTGGATGGCTTGGCCTAGGTTTCGGCTTGGCATCTAGGGAAAGGGCAAAACGGAGGGAGGGAGGGAGAGTCAGAGAGGTTTAACGGATATCAAGGTCAAGGTCAAGGGCAAGGAGAGATGAGGCTTGCATGGGGGGTTATGGGAATGATTATAGATGACGTTTTTTTTTTCCCTCTTTCTTGAGGGCCCTTTTTTTTTCATGCATGTAAGACTTGGTTGTCATCTACGGTCTATGGATGGCTTGACGACGTTGACATACACATGAGCTTACATTGGATACTGGGTGAGTAAAGAAAAAAAGGTGATGGTTGGATATAGGGATGCAGGAGAGAGTGTGAGTGTTCTTTTGCGTCATAGTTCCGGCATCGTGACCACGAGGAAGAAAGAGGAGCGTCGTGATCCTTCTTCCTTTCTTTTTTCTCCTTCTGTCACTGTCTATCCGCACGTACTAAAGTCCTTACGATGGCCTCTAATGTAGGCACCGCTGGTAAGGATATGCATAACGAGGAGCATGTGAACGGGTTTTTTTTTATGATTTTCTTTTTTTCTTTTTCTTTCCGTGTGCTACGAATGCGCGCCCGGGTTGTTTGTTTGTCTTGTTCATGTCATGCGAGTAGGTAGGTAAGTGGTGATGGCTTCGTTGTGCATGTGACCAGCAGGGGAAAGATGAGAGGAGAGAAGAGAAGAGGAGAGAAGAGGAGAGGAAAAGTAAGAAAGAAAAAAAGAGGCACGTGTACTTGGATGCATGAGTTTGTTAAAAGGTCAAGTGTTCAAAAACTGCTTACTCTGTAGTAAGTTATAAGAAGTAGAGGGATTTATACGGAGTAGAAGAAGGATTGGTTGAAGGAGGACGGACACTAGGGGACTAGGTAGGTAGGTAGGCTCGGGGGGGTTTTGGTCGGCCCTTGGTATCCGTACCTTAAGGGGAAGAAGTACGGATAGAAGCTGAGATGACGATGCTGTTCAAAACTAATAACTCTCTTTCTTGTACTTGACGAGTCCGAGCTGACATGATGGGGCTGAGCTGGGGGGGGTTGAGTTGAGTTGAGTTGGGGAGGGGTTTACTTCAACTAGGTAGTTAGTTAGTTGGTTTGCCTTGCTGAGAGGGGGGCCAAGCAAGCACGGACGGGACGAAAGGGGATCTGCGGGCGATGACGAACGAATACAAACATACACCTACGGATGGACATCGTACAGCATACAGCTTGTTTTTGGACTGGGCTAGGAATTACAGGTACAGATATCCATAGATGATTTTGCTGTTGTTTTCATTTTACCTGCTCTTCTCTTCTCTTGTCTTGTCTCTCTCTCGTCCACTTACACGGATTACGCAACTCACATCTGTTACTCTCTTCCTCCCCCCCCCCCCCTGTCCTGTCCTGTCCTGTCGGCACGGACACGGTTCATCAAAGTGTGGCTTGATTCTCGGCTTCCAAAGGCTGGCGGGTCAGCGGCAGTGGAATATCTTTATTTTATTTTATTTTATTTTATTTTATTTTATTTTATTTCTTTTGATCTTATTTCTATTACATATGATATAATATAATATAATATATCTGGGGGACCGACGTGGCAGAGAGAAGAGAGAGAGAAAGAGAGAAAAAGCCAGCCCCGACAGGCCGGACACGTTGAAGGCGAAAATGCAACGCGCCCCCCCATCTCGTGCCGCTGCAAGGCATGCCGCGCCTTTTATTTTCCTTTTTTTTTTTTAATTATTATACCGTTTTTGAAACTGACGACTGGGCAAAGGAGGGAAGAAGAAGTTCTTTTTTTCCTTGGTCAGGAACGGATGGATGTCAGCTGGGGATGGGGTAGAGAGAGATGCATGACTGCCTTGCCTTGCCTTGCCTTGGCACACATACGGGATACTTACAGAACAGAACAGAACAGAACACGGCTCGGCCGAGATGAATGCCGCCCCCCCTCTCTCTCTCTCTCTCTTCTTTTGTCTTCTTTTGTCTTGCTGCCGTGTCCTACTTCTTCTTTCTCTTCTTTACCCCTTTTTTTCTTCCTTCTTCCCCTTTATTCATATTCATTTGACTCTCTTTTACCCCTTACCTAGCACCATCTATCCGAAGTCAACGGCCCCTCTTCCCCTTCCCCCTCTCTCTCTCTCTCTTATACACACACGCACACCCTCACACCCCTCCCCTGTAAAAGATAGTTATAGGCTAATAGCCTTATTCCCGGGGGACCGACTAGAGCTACTAGGTTAAGGTTGACGTGGAATTACCTACCTAAAAAAACAAGTGGAAAAAAGAATCCAAGGTCCTCGCTAGCGAACGGGCGGCCTTGGATACTAAGCTAAGTAGTGGATAGCGTCTTCTTTATTAAACGGTTGTGTTCCGTTCACCGGCGGAATGTTTAGTTCTCTATCATTTTTCTAGTCCTTTCTTTCCTTTCCTTTCCTTGCCTTTCTTCCTTGACAAATCGTGTCAGTCAACTTGTTGAACTGGCTTTGGCTTGGCTGGCGTGACTTTGCGTATGTACTGGAGGTACTGGAGCAAGCAGCCTTCTTCAGACGTGCGGGAAGTGGCCCATGTCTTGGCAGCGGGGGAATAAAATGATAGATATATCCGTCCTCTTTTAAACCTCCTATAAATAATCCGTAGAAACTGTCCGGACATTAGGCCCTGTCCGTCCTGTACATACGGAGAAAAGGAGAGAATAAAAGAGGAGAGACCCAACAACGGATCCACCACACTCCGGGATGGACAGGCATACATACGGATAGAGAGAGAGAGAGAGAGAGTCAAGAGAGTCAGAGAGACAGGGTGGCAGAGAGACGTTTAATGACACCCACCAGCATCTTCTGTTCTTTTTTTTTTTGCATCAAGTAAAAGGGAGACAGAATGCAGCGTCAAAACAGTTGTTTTTTTTTTCCTCCTACGAAAATAGCCTGCCTCCTCTCCCCCCCGGGTGCGGGATCCTTTCTTCGCCCTTGGCTTCAAGGAGAAAAAGAGAAGGTAGCTGTTTGTTTCACTTGATATCCAGGAAAAGAAGAAAAAGGTGATATATAAGAGAAGTCTTCCTACTATTGCCGGATCCTCCCCTTTTTTTTCGGTATCCTTTTCTTCTCACCCTTTTCTTATAACGGCTTCTTTACGGGGTCGGAAGGGAAGAGTTGTTAAAAAAAGGCAAGACAAGGTAAAATTTGCTGTTTTCCCTTTTCTTGTTCACCCTCTTCTCTCTCTCTCTCTCTTCCGGGATCATCATCATCACCTTCTTTTTTACTTCACGTCCCTTCTCATCCGGAAGTCTCTTTTTCCATTTATTTTATTTTTATATTATTTCTTTCTTTCATCGTCTTTGCTGACGGCATCGTCTCTATGCCTACCTATGTCATAGAGCCTTTTTCACCTTACCTAGGATAGCACACACACCCCCTCGTGCTTTTGACTCTATCCTCCATCTTCATCCTTGACCCTTTTCCAAACTTGGCCTAAGAAGAAAAAAAAAACTCCCCCATAGTTCCCGTTCAAAGGCCATCCTTCTCTTCCTTTACTAGGAGAAAAACTTGGGATCCTTCGGTTTTTTTTTTTTCTGTGTTGAAAAAAAAAGAGGAAGAAAAGAAAAAAAAAACACACATACACACACGCCTCGTGCACGCCCCCCTTGCCCTTTCGTCTGTTCGTAGGGCCGATTGCCAAGCTTGGCTTGCCTTGGGGGAAAGGATTCTTTTTTCTTGGTGCCCTTTTTTTTTTCCCTTCCCTTTCCTTAACCACCCCCCCGTCGTCCCCGTGACGCTTTGTCTGCATCGTCACTCGCTCATCTTCGTCTTTTTTTTTCCCTTTTTCCTTGAAGAGGGGGGCGTCCTTTTTCATCGTCACTGGTTCTTTTTGTCGAAGAGGGCGGGAAACTTCTTTCGTCACTCGCTTTTCCTTTCTTTTCCTTTTCCTTTCAGTGGCTTCATATCGTCACTTGCTCTTTTTCTTCTTCTTCTTTCCCCTCTTCTTCCGTTCTTATTCACCGTCTTCTCTTCCTCATAATCCCTCACAGTATCGTCATCATCATCATCATCATCTCCCCTCGACTTACACGCCCTTCAAATCTCCCCCATCTCCCCCTCTCTCTCTCTCTCTCCACCTCCTCCTATCCCTTCTTCTTTCCCTTCCCTATCTTACCCTTTAAACCTTCGTCCCTTCCTTCCTTCCTTCCTTTCTTCCTTTATTCTTTTATTCTTTTATACACCCCCCCCCCCTTTCCCCTTTACACCCCCTCTCCCCCCCCGTCCTTCCTTCCTTCCCTCACACCCTTCTTCTCCGCAACCCCTCTAAACCCTCGAGCTCAAGCCATCGTATCCCCTTTCAGTCTTCGGCCGGCCGCTTCTCCCGTCCCTCCCTGTTCCCTCTTCACCTTTCCCTCCGCCCTCCCCCCCTCTCTCTCTTTCGCCCTTTTCACTGTCAGGGAGAGAGATAAACCCCTGGATCCGGCGCCTCGTCTATATATCACGGCTCCCCCCCCCGCCGCCGCCGCTCCCTTGGGCTTCCCCTGCTGAAAGGATTTCACGGCTGCCTCGTCCTCTTCCTCTTCCTCCCCATCCCCGGTCTCCCTTCCGCCACTGCTGCTTTTCAGCGGCTTGCCTCTCCTTGAGACTCAAAGATGAAGTTCGTCAAGCTCGCCGCCGCCGCCGTCCTCGCCGTCCTCGGACGTGAGGTCGAGGCCGACTCTCAGTTCTTCCCGGCTCGTCCTCCGGCCGCGCCCCTCGCCGTCCGCTCTCCTTTCCTCAACGTCTGGCTCAACGGTAACCCCAACGGCGGCAAGGATGGTTACCTGCCCGGCACATGGCCTCGCTTTTGGACGTCAGTAACTCTCTGAACTATTTTCTTTCTCATCTGCCAGTTTGCGCTTGCTGACACGCCTCGAATACAGCGAGGCCGTGCAAGGATGGCAGGGTTATATCAAGGTCGACGGCAAAAGCTTCAACTGGATGGGTGACGCCCCTGTCAGGGCCCCCAACGTCGATCAGATTTCGCTCGAGTACACGTCAACCAGGACCACTTTTATCATGAACGTCGACCGCAAAGTTCAGATGAAGATTAACTTCCTGTCACCCGTCTATTATGACGACCTGCGCCGCCAGTCCATCACCTCGTCTTACCTCGAAGTCTCGGTCAAGTCTCTCGACGGTCGTCCTCACTCTGTTCAGATCTACTGCGACGTCTCTGGCGGTGCGTGCTATTCTTTGTCTTATTGCTTTCATGTCCCCCCCCACTTTCTCCCACCCCTGTCTCGGCAGTCGGCTGACCTGCAGCAGAATGGGCTTCCGGAGACACCAGCGCCGTCATCCAGTGGGAGAGCGGCACCAGAGACAATGTGCACTACCACAAGTTTCACCGCAAGGACCAGAACGTCTTTGGTGACATCGGCGAGATTGCCTCGTGGGGTAACTGGTACTGGGCCACTGGTGCTCAGGTACGCTTCCGTCCCTGAATGTGAAAGGAAAAGAAAAAAGTGAATTATCGCTGACGAAAACAGGACGGCGTCACCACCGAGATCGGCGCCGACAACTATGTGCGCAACATGTTCATCAAGGATGGTCGTCTCAACGGCCAGGTCGACCCCAAGCACCGCGCCATCCGCGATAATTGGTGAGTCAGAGCCCCCCCCCCGTATTCGTCTCTTCCGATGTCGACTGACTCTTCTCAAGGCCCGTCTTCGCCTTCGCCCGCGACCTCAAGGATGTTTCCGGCGACTGGAAGAACACCCTATTCACCATCGGCTACACGCAGGACGATGCCATCAACTTCCAGGGCAAGGAAGGTTCGCCCCGGTCCGTGCCCTCGCTCTGGAGGAGCTATCACCGAGAGGACCAGCTCGTCAGCATCTTCTACAAGGATTACCCCTTCGCCGTCCAGCACTCGCAGCGGCTCGACGACCGCGTCAACCGCGACTCGGAAGCCGCAGCGGGCTCCGCCGGCAAGGGCTACGCCACCATCACCAGCCTCGCCGTCCGCCAGGTCTTTGGCGCCCTCGGCTTCACCGGATCGCAGCAGCAGCCGCTCGTCTTCCTCAAGGAGATCAGCTCCAACAGCGACATCCAGACGGTCGACGTCATCTTCCCGGCCTTCCCCATCCTGCTGTACCTGAACCCGGACCTGCTGCGGTACATGCTGGACCCGCTGCTGGAGAACGGCCGGACGCACTACCCCAACAACTACGCCCAGCACGACCTCGGCCGCTACCCCGTCGCCCTCGGCCACCCCAAGGGCGACGACGAGCAGATGCCGCTCGAGGAGTGCGGCAACATGGTGATTATGATGCTGGCCTACGCCCAGCGGAAGCGCGACAACGGCTACCTGGCCGCCAACTGGGACCTGCTCGACAAGTGGGCGCAGTACCTGGTGGAGGATGCCAAGATCCCGGCCAACCAGCTGTCGACGGACGACTTTGCCGGCCACCTCGCCAACCAGACGAACCTGGCAATCAAGGGCATCATCGCGCTCGAGGCCATGTCGCGGATCGCGGCCATGACGGGCCACCCGGCCCAGCAGAAGCGCTACGGCGACACCGCCCGCAACTACCTCGACTTTTGGCAGAAGCACGCCATCAACACGCGGGCCCAGCCGAGGCACACCATGTTGCAATACGACAGCCCCAACACTTATGGTGAGCTGGCCTCGATTCCTTTGTTTCTTTCTGTGTCCTCTTTGATCCTGTCTAGTTGCTGCTTCTGCTGTCTCCCCCTCCATGACAAGGATGCAAAAAGTTGACTGACACGCCACGAAAATCGCAGGTCTCCTCTACAACATCTATTCGGACAAGGTTCTCAACCTCAACTTCATCCCTCAGTCCATCTACGACATGCAGAGCGACTTTTACCTCAGCGTGCAGAAGCAGTTTGGCGTCATCCTCGACACGCGCGGCACGCTGACCAAGCTCGACTGGGAGATGTTCTCGGCGGCCGTGGCCAAGGAGCAGACGAGGAACATGTTCATCAACAAGATCGCCGACTGGATCAACCGGACGCCTACGTGGAGGGCCTATACCGACCTGTACGACACGGGCTCGGGAGGGTACCCGGCCGGGCTGCAGTTTACCGCCCGACCGGTCCAAGGCGGCGTGTTTTCCCTGCTGGCGCTGCGGTGAGACGCGGGCAGTCGAGTGGTGAAGAGGGGAAAGAAATAAGGGGGTAAGGCATAGGCGACGTGATACCCAGGGTGTTTTTTTTTTCTTCTCTCTCTTCTTCTTTTTTTTCTTGACCCTCGATTCTTGTCTCTTCTTTTTTTTTTTTAATCAGTATTGTTGGTAATAGGAACAGGCTGCATCGGTAACGGCTTCTCTTCTGGATGTGTATAAGGGATTGGACAAGGCATTGGGGAAGGGGGGAGCGAGTATGAAATAGATGAATATGACTTATTTTTGACGAGGAGTTTTGGTCATGATGGTGAGGATCCTATAGGCTGTCATTGGGTAACGGTAGCATGGTAATGACGATGGTGATGAGTGATGATGACGAGTGATGATGACGACGGTGACGATGGTGACAGCTCTGACAGTGACGAGTGACGAGTGACGACTGCGGATATCTTGTTCGGATGGAGAGGCTGATTTATCCGTCGAGCGTTGTTCGTTGTTCCGCTATGTCATTCATAAAATCTACGCATTATTATTTGTGCAATCAGGTGCTTTGTCTGCAACGGAACCAAGATTTTTCCGGTTGATTGATTGATGGACGACTTCTTCAACAACAGCATCAGCATCAGCATCAGCATCACCATCTTCTCCCTCCTGTCTTTCTCTCCCCTCTCTTTCTTTCTTTTTCTTCCCAGTTTCTTGTTCCGTCTTAACTTACGCCTACAACATCATAAGGGATAGGAAAAAAAAAGGCAACACAGAAAAGGCAACACAGAAAAGGCAATGACGTCGACGCAGCAGCAGGGCATCTCGACCGTCCTCGCCTCTCTCGCTGCCGAGCTAGAGGAGGAGGCTTCGACGAGGGAGGCTGTCGTCAGGGTTGTGCAGAGGCTTGAGAGGGGGGTTGGGGCCGCGCAGGCTGTTTTGTCGAGGGTTCATTCTACGCCTAGGGCAGGCTGTGAGTTTTTTTCCTGTCTTTCTTTCTTTGTGAGAGAGAGAGAGATAGAGAGACTGACTTGGGATTTGATAAAGATCAGGAGATTGTCAATCAGGTCGAGGGCGTGGTTCGGTCGCAGATTGTGTTGTTGATTGGGGAGCTTGAGGCTGTTGCTTCGCCTCATCCCTATTATAGGTTTGTCTTTTCTTCCCCCTTTCTTTTTTTGTTACAGGATCAGAGGATGGGTAATACTGATGAGGACTTTTTACTTGAAAATGAATAGGTACAACTCCCTCTGGAACAGAACGGCTCAGGGTGCCGTCACCGTCGTCCTCACCTGCGGCTGGCTGGGGGGCTTCACATCAGAAACAAGCACAAACACCGACATCGACACCGCCTCGACACAATCAATAGGCAACCTCCTCCCTCACCAGACCACAGCCCAAATCCTCGGCATGAGATCCGAGCCGAAGACGGGCTTCCACCTCCCGCTGGAAGATTACCTCCACGCGCTACCGGACCTCTCCTCCGAACTCGCCCGGCTGGCCCCCAACGCCGTCGTGCTGGGCGACGTCAACCTGCCGCTGACAATCGCAGGCTTCGTCAAGGACTTGTCTTCCGCCTTTCAGCTTCTCAACCTCCGGAACGATGGCCTCAGGAGGAAGGCTGATGCGCTTAAGTATCATGTTAAGAGGGTGGAGGATGTGGTTTATGACTTGTCGCTTAGGGGCTTGGTGAAGTCGTAGTTTTTTTAATTGTCTTTTTTGACACGTGCTTGAATGAATGGAGATGTGAAAGCCATCAAGCTTCTCTATAAAATACGTACGAATCTCCATCTTATCTTCATCTTTCTCGAACATGATTCCACTGCTTTTATTTCGTCTTATGATTTATAAAGTTGACTTTCTCTTCTTATCTTCTTATCTTCTTCTTCTTCTTCTTCTTCTTCTTCTTCTTCTTCTTCTTCTTCTTCTTCTTCTTCTTCTTCTTCTTCTTCTTCTTCTTCTTCTTCTTCATCAAGTTTACAAACGACGCTTTCCATCCCCTTACTTACTTTCTCTCCTTACTTCCCTCCTATAGCACCGTCCTCACCTTGGACCAAACTCACCTCCCCTCTTCATCTGCCACCCTCTAAAGATATAAAGAAAATTCATCCCCTTCTCAAGTCAGATGAGAAGATAGAAAAGAGATGTAAAACTAAAGAAAGAGAGAAAGAAAGAAAGAAAGAAAGAAAAAAGGGGGGAAAGAAGAAGAAATAAAGACAGCGAAGAGAAGATGGGAAAAGTACCTAAGAAATGAGGAGATGAAGAAGAAGTAGAAGAAGAATAGAATAGATAGCCAATTCAAGCCATAAAAGCCCTTCCCCTCCTTCTTCCATCTTCCATCTACCATCTACCATCTTAAACCCCCCCCTAATGTCGAAACGTGCACTTGTCCCCCCTGGCGCATTTCCCCTGCTGCCAAAACGTGCACATCTTCGTCCCGATAAGCGCCTTGTTCGTCGGCTTGTGCGCCGCCAACGTGCCCTTCTTCTTGCCGCTACTGCCGCCGCCGCCACCGCGTCCGTCCAGTCCGTCGGCTTGTTGCTGCCCGTACGACGGCCCCGGCTGGTTGATGGCCTCCAATATCGACTGCAGCTGGCTGTCGAGCATCTGGCCGCCGGAAGACCCCTGCGTCGACGTCGTCCCCGTCGTCATCTGCTGCAGCAGCGCCATGTAGGGTGCGTATGCCTGCTGCTGCTGTTGCTGCTGCTGCTGCTGTTGTTGTAACTGCTGCTGCTGCTGTAACTGCTGCTGCTGCTGCTGCTGCTGGTAATGGGCCGCCCAATCCTGCTGACTCCCCCTCGCCGCCTCCAGCCGCGCCCGCTCCTCCGCCTCTCCCTCCTCCCTCTTCCGCTGCAGGTCACGATTGTGGCCCGCCCACCACTCGCGCGTCCGTTCGGCCGCCATCCACTCCGGCGGCGACGTTGCCGGGAACGACTTCGACCTCAAGCTCGCCACAACCGCCTCGATCGCCTTTCCCGCCGCCTGTACCTCCGGTCCTCCTCCGTAGTGATGGGGTCCCCCCGTGCTCGCTGGATGCGGGACCGGGTTGGCCTCTCGCCACGACGACATCCTCTCCCATCGCAGCCATCCCAGAACGTATGGCTCCGCCGACGGTCCTACCGCCAGCGGCGCGTTGCTCGCCTTGGCCGTCACGCGTGCCTGTTGGGAACGTCCGAGCATAGAGTCCAGCTTCGGCGACGGCTTCCTCCGCTTCATCGCCGCCACCAGCGCCTGGTCCGCCCCCATCTGGTCCGCTTCTCGCCACCGTCGGTGCACCTCGCTGAACATGGGCCCGTCCTCCGGTAGCTGTCCCAGCCGGACATTGGTCGTCGTCGACATATCCTCCGCTGGCGGCGACTTGGGCGACGGCGGAATGTCCGCCGGGTCCGTGTATATGGCCATGAGCTCCCGCTGCTCCCGCTCCGCCATCAGCTTCTGCTCTTCCGTCCCCAGTATCATGTGGCCTCCGCGCGTCACGTAGTTCTTGCTGCGCCTCTCCTCCGTCAGGCCCGATAAGTCTACCGTCGTCGGCGCCACCCACGGCCGATACGGCAGTTCGTCGTCCTCCTCCTCCACGGCCACGTTGCCGCGCCGCTTCAGGACCATGCCCTCGGATCGATCGTCGGCCGCATCACGTATCATGTTCATGTCGCGGCCTTGGTCCTCGTCCTCGTCCTTCTCAAACACCTTGATCTGCACCAGTTCCCCTTCAGCCTTCCACGTGACGCGGAGCTTACGCCGTGCCTCCTTGCGCAGCCTCTTCGCCATCTTCTCGGCCGACTCCGGCGTCTCCGATCCCCCGCCTTCCCTAAGACCGCCTGCCGACGCCGACGCCGCCGCCGTGGCCGCAGCTGCAGCCGCCGCAGCGTCCGGCTTCTTCGCGTTGATCGATTCGAGAAGCGAAGAGATGCTGGATACCGCACCCGCCGTTGGCGCGGCCACCTTCGCCTCCTTCTTCGCCGTCGCCGACTTCGTCTCCGGCCGGGAAATCGGCTTCTTCGTCTCCGGCTTGCTCTTCTCGTCGCCTGACGCGCTCGGGCTGTCCGTCGACAGCATTGACGACGAAGTTGCTGCTGCTGCTGCTGCCGCCGCCGCCGCCGCCGTCACTGGCTCTTGAGCCCTCGATGCCGGCTTCGCCACCGGCCGCGATTTGCCGGGCAACAAGGACGACATCGCCGGTTTCGGTGCAGCCGCCAGCTTCGAGGCCAACGACGAGGCCTGACTCTTGGGTTGCGCCAGCTTCTTGCTCAGCGACGACGACCACGAAGAGGCGCCGGCGCCCTCGATGGCCATCTTCTTGACGCTTCGCGACCCGTCCGACGCATCGTCATCCCTGCCCCTCTTGGCCGCCGCCGCCGACGACGACGAGTCCCCGCTGCCGGAAGACCTGGCCCCCGCTTTGGCCCTGCTGGCCGCCGACGTGCCGGTGTAGCCCGTCGCCGTCTCGGGCTCGTTGGACTTGTTGAATTTCCTGATCTTGGACGACAGGTCGCGGACCAGCTCCTTGACCTCGCCGTCGCCCTTGTCTTCCAACCGCTTGCGCACCGTGTCAAAGTTGCTCGTCTCTACAATCTTCCTCGTCATGCTGAGATGCGTGAAGAGCTCGAGCACGATCTTGGGCAGCTTGCCGGAGAAGTCGCCGGCTTTGATACAGGTAATCAGCGCATTCACCAGGTTCAGAACCAGCTTCTGATGGCCCCCGAGATTGTCGAGCACGGCGTCGTCTGCATGTTCGACCGTCGCGTCCAGGGCCTGATACAGCGTCTCCCTCTTCTGGTCCGCAGCCTGCTTCAACTTGGCTATCTCGTCCTCGGACTTCTTATCCTTGATCGCCTGGTCCAACGCTTGCTTAGCCCTGGTCGACTCTCCCCGGAGGTTGATGAGATATTCGCCGGCCTGCTGTACGCGACCGGCGATCAGCGCGTTGGTCCGCGCCACAGCCTGTTCGATGTGCACGATGCCCGTCATGTCCCACGCAGCGGCTGCCGCGGGGTCCGCAGGCCGGATGGCGGCTCGAATCTGACAAGAAGTGTGTTAACCTTCAGTAAAGAAAACACGAGCGCCCTGTCAGAAGCAACTCACCGGCTTATTCCGCTCCTCCTCGAGCTCCTTCTTCGCCTTCTTTTCCGCCTTGTTCTTTGACGCCTCGTCTGCCTTCAGCTGCTCCTTGAAAGCGTCTTCATGGAAGTCATCAGCTCGAGTCCACAGTGGGAAACGGGGGTGGGCGGATTTAAACGCACGCGGATACTCAGTGTATTTCGGCTGCCGCTTTCCCAGAGCCTTCATGGAACGGTCATAGTTGTCGAGAAGTGTTTTAGCCTCGTCCCTTCTCTCGTCCAAGCCGATCCTGTCAAAAGACGGCTTATACTGGCCCGTAAATCGGCCTTGGATCTCGCAAGGCAGGTCGTAGCCTAGGCCAGGAACGGCAGCTTTGCCACTTCGCGGCGGAAGGGCAACCAGGGGTGACAGCTTATCGTAGCTTTTGGGCGCTGCCAGTGTCACTGCAAATTAGCTTCATCGGCAAGGGTGAACAAAGAAAACACTGACCAGGTAGTTTGAGGCTTCCATCGTAAGCGAGGTATGGAAGCGCCTTGGAGGTCGGAACCTTGCTATGCGCCGCCTTGGCCTTCTTCGCGGACTCGGCTATCAGCTTCGCCTCTTCGGCAGACGGCGCCGGGGCTGGCAGGTAATCCGCCTCGTCGACCTTCTTCATCGCGGGTTCCACCAATAGCACTTCCGCAGCCTGAGGCTCGGCTCCCGCTGCGTCTCTGGTCGCGCGTTTTCTCCTACTTGCCGACAAATCAGCTCCCTGAGAGGAGAGCTCAGCAGCAGGGTCAATTTCCATGGCAGACGAATGGGATGGCGCTGACTGCCCGGCCCCGGGCTGAGCGGCTGTCTGACGGTTCACACCTTGTTGCTGCCGCTGCTGCTCGTCCATGGACCCGGGTCCAATGGAGGCCTGCTGGAAAGGGACCTGCTTTTGGGCCCCAAAGTTGGGTTGCTGGAAGTGATGAGCCTGTGCTGTCGGACTCCCACGAAATTGGGACGCATATGTCAGGTGAGAGTGCGGTACGACTTGAAAGTGATCCTGCTGTCCGTTGGTGTTGGGCGCAAAAGACTGGTCGGCAGCAGAGTACGTCGGCTGGGGCTGCTGGCGATGCTGGCGTTGCGGTTGCGGTTGCGGTTGCTGTTGCGGCTGCGACTGTTGCGACTGTTGCGTCTGCGGCTGTTGTTGGGGCTGCTGAGGCTGCTGGGGCGGTTGGGGCGGTTGAGGCGGCTGCTGCTGCGGCTGCGGCTGCTGCTGCTGCTGATGTGGGTGATGTGGATGTTGATGTTGTTGGTGAGTATGCTGGAGAGGAGACTGTTGAGAATGGCGTGGGAAAGGCTGGCTCTGGGAGAAGCCGGCATCGAAATGCTGCTGGACCGGCGTATGGCTATGCTGACGGCTTGAGCTCGCGCTCGGCATCAGTGAAGGCGGCGTATAGTGGGACGGTCCGGGGGAAGTGTCAAACGGCTGACTGCTTTGTGAAGGAAAGGAGTAATCGTGTTGAGCAAAGACCGAAGGCTGGTTCTGGGCCTGACCCAGCTCCATCTGGCCCATGCCGAGGTTGACCTTGTTCTGGGGCGCAAACAGGTCGGGATGTATGTTGGTGAAGGCGGGATCCAGCATGTCCTGACCGGCGGAGGGGTACTGCTGGTGAACGGAGTGGTAACCGGGCTGGCCGGGCTGTTCGGCGAGGAAGGAGGCGCCGGCATTTGGATGGTGGTGAACGGAGTCGAAATGATAGTCGGTGGTGGAAGAGCCATCGTGGCCCATCTGCGAGAACGAGGACGAGGGCTGATCGGACCATTGCTCGTGGTTGGCCTCAAACTGGCCCGGCTGGGCGGAGAAGATGAAGCCCGGAGGCCAGGAGCCGTGTCCGTCGGCGCCGCTCTGGCTCTGGTTCGGCCAGGGCTGCATGGCGGTGAAAGGAGGATCTAAGGTCCATCAGCAGGGGCTCAATTCGCCTCGGCCATGATGCGCCGAAGCGTCGCGGCCGACGAGGAGCAGCATCGCGACCAAATCGTCGCTACCAAGCAGGGGGCCACTGTGAGGTACTGACCGTCCAGATTCACGTGCCGTGCGACCTGGGCCAGGCCCGGCGCTGTTTACGGCTGAGTGTCGGCTAATTGAACGGTGCGAACGCTAAACCCTTAATTGGGGGGGGGGGGGGAGGCAAGGTGTTGCAGGGGTCTGAAGTCGCGACGAACAGAAAAGATTAGCCTTCTATGCAGAGAATCGGGACGGGAATCGAAGCAAGTGACAAGAGGCCGAGCGTCGCATGTCCAGAACGGACCGGACATGAAAGCAGGGGCGCCGTTGGTTAGATGGTGGACAGAAGAGACTGCGACAGGCCAAGCTCTGATGGCGGCGATGGCTTCGTCATCCGTCCTCCTCCGTCCTCCCCGTCCTCGTCCGCTTCCTCTTCGTCTTCCTTCCTGCTCCTCCTCTTCCTCGAGCCCAGTTATTCGAGCTCGGACACAAATAAGGTAAAGAGAAAAAGTCCGACTTTTAGACAGACAACGAAGATAATTGTTCTTATCGCACGCTGTCCCCAGACGTGCCACACCCGTCCTCTGTCTGCCCGAGGCAAGACATTGGCTGCTCGGCGTCAACACCAAAGGTTGCCGCTCACCAAATGTGTGCAGCACGGTCACCTTGGTGCCGCTGCGCCAGCATTTCTTTCAATCAAACAGACTCTATGTCGGCAGGACTCTATGTCGTGTAGACCAAAGAACCAGCGGCGCCCCATTTGCGACAAGAAAAGCCCGGCGGAAAATGCCTGCAGTGGGAAGGGGATGTGGAAGGGAGAGAGGGGGTGAAAGAAGGCAGCAGGACAGGGAAGAAGGGGAGAAAACCATACCCAGCGCGCGCGCGTCCGTCCTCTCAGAAATATCAAGTCCTTCAAGCACTGCGCATCATCTTCTCGCCTGTTTACGACATGCTCCGAAAAGCGGGAGAAGAAAAGTCGCACGATGCGAATTCGAGTTGATAGCGAGACGGCGGACAACTGCCACGATGCAGAATGACGTCGAACGCCCCCGAATCTGGGCTTCAGGACCCTGCGCCGTCGCTGCCCGAGGCTTTGGATGCTGCACGAGATGGGCGACGGGTGGAGGAGGAGAGAAGCAGGTGATGATGATGGAACGTCGGGAAGAGGCTGCGTGCGCAACGCAGGTGGCCCTATCCTCTCTCCCTGCGTGGCCCAAATTCTCAGGCATCAAGGCTGCAACGGCCGGGTCCGGGCCAGGCAAGCCCCTTGAGTACAAGGAAACGGCGTACCGAGAATAAAGAGCTAGCGGTCAATATCGCGGATGGTGATGACAAACTCACGTACTGTATACATTTCTCTCAAGTCCCTCCACTCACCCCCACCTTCACCCACCTTTTTCTCGGCGCCTTGGTCGGTCCGCCCAGCGAATGAGGCGCGCCGAGACCGAGCAGGCACCATTGGAGCTTCGTGCTCGCTCCAGTCGAACACGATGCTGTCGTGGCCTCATCGCACTCGCCCGTCACCATAGCTCTGCCATGGCTTCCAAGGGGAACTCACTGCGAGACCGCCAAATATGTGCGCTACACTCTCCTTCACCCTTCTCCCCCTTCCCGTCTTTCCTTCCTCTCGGACTTCGACTGACCATCTCCCGACGGAAGCGTCCCTCAAGAAGATCCTTAACCTCAACGAGACGATCGACTCCAGCGAGGCCGACGAGTCTCAAGCCAGCGCTCTCCTCGCACCTGTCGGTCCTATCCTCGACGCTGATGGCAACCCCATCTGGAAGGTACTGGTCTTCGACGACCTCGGACGCGATGTCATCAGCAGCGTCATGCGCGTCAGCGACTTGCGATCTATGGGCATCACCATGCACATGTGCGCCGCCGCCTTCCCCCTTGCTTCATTTCGTGTACTAAGACTCTCGAACTCAAGGCACATTTCGAGCGCACGCCATCCCATACCAGACGTCCCCGTCATCTATCTCGTCGAGCCCACCGCGCGCAATCTCCAGGGAATCACAAACGACCTCCAAAGGGGCCTATACTCCCCGGCCTACATCAACTTCCTCTCGTCTCTGCCAAGGGTACTTCTCGAAGACTTTGCTACACAGACGGCCTCGGCCGGCACCTCGGATCAGATCGCCCAGCTGTTCGACCAGTACCTCAACTTTATCGTCGCCGAGCCGGACCTGTTCAGCCTGGGCATGCAAAAGCAACACACCTACTGGGCTCTCAATAGCGCCAGGACGAGCGACGAGGAGCTCGAGGCGGTTGTCGATCGGGTAGTCAGCGGCCTCTTCAGTGTCGTCGTCACCATGGGTGCGTCGCGAGCAAAGTTGGGAGGCGGGCGGGCGACGTGTGCTGAGACTCTCTAGGCGTCATTCCCATCATCCGCTGCCCCAAGGGTGCCGCGGCCGAGATGGTGGCGGCGCGTCTTGACCGCAAGCTCCGCGACCATATCCTCAACTCCAAGGATAACCTCTTCTCCGGCCCACGGCAGGCTGCTCCTTCGGCAACACCGAGCTCGAGACCCGTCCTCATCCTGCTGGACCGGAACGTCGATCTGGTACCGATGCTGTCGCATTCGTGGACGTACCAATCTCTTGTTCACGACGTGCTCGACATGAAGCTTAACCGCATCACCATCGAGACGGCCAACGACGAGAATAACGCTGCCAAGGGCACGACCAAGAAGTCTTACGACCTCAGCGCCAACGACTTCTTCTGGGCTAAAAACGCCGGCGTTCCATTCCCCCAGGTGGCCGAGGACATCGACGCCGAACTGACCAAGTACAAGGAGGACACGGCGTCGATTACGAAGAAGACGGGGGTCACCGACCTGGAGGATCTGCAGGCCGACACGAGCGCCAGTGCGCAGCATCTGAAGGCGGCCATAACGCTGCTGCCGGAGATGCGAGAGCGCAAAGGCATCCTCGACATGCACATGAACATCCTGGCGGCACTGCTTTCGGGTATCAAGGACCGCCAGCTCGACAACTTCTTCCAGGTTGAGGAGAACGTGATGAAGCAACCCAAGTCGCAAATGATGGACCTGATCAAGGACGACAACAGGGGCAAGGACCCGACGGACAAGCTCCGCCTGTTTATCATTTGGTTCCTCAGCACCGAACAAGAGGTCAGCCGAACGGACTTTGAGGCCTTTGGCAAGGCGCTCGAGGTGGCGGGCGCCGACGTATCGTGTCTAGCGTACATCCGACAGTGAGTTTTTCCATCGTGAAAGCCGGCGGCGGCGGCGGCGGCGGCGGCGGCAGCGGTCAGACACTGACAGCGAGGGGCAGGGTGCGAGCGACGACGAAAATGACGCAGCTGACGACGATCAACAACAATACGTCCAATGCGGGTCAACAAGCATCATCGGACCTATTCGGTCGCTTCTCGTCCATTTCGTCGAGGCTGACGGACCGGCTGAAGGAGACGGGAGTGCCGACGGGTCTATCATCCAACTTCGAGTCGCTCATCAGCGGCGTCAAGAACTTCTTGCCGGCCGACCGGGACCTGACGGTGACGAAGATTGTCGAGTCCATCATGGACCCGTCGACGGCAGCGTCGTCGGCGATGGCCAAGACGGAGCACTACCTGTACTTTGATCCGCGGTCGGCCAACGCGCGGGGCACGATGCCGCCGCCGAGCACGATACGCGCGGGATCCGGGGCCGTGAGCGCGCCCGGTGGGATGCCCGGGGCGCAGGGGGGGCCTGGCCAGTTGGCGACTTTTGGACAGCGGAGGCAGGGCTTCAGCGAGGCCATGGTCTTTGTCGTCGGCGGAGGCAGCATGGAGGAGTACGGCAACCTGCAGGAGTGGGTGAGCCGGACGGGAGGCGACCGGGGGAGAAAGAGAGTCGTCTACGGGAGCACGGAGCTTGTGAATGCGAAGGATTTTATCCGGGAGGAGCTGCAGCGACTGGGTGATGATCTTGGGTCTGTGTCGTGAAGGTGAAGGAAGGGAAGGGCATTATTGAGAGGTTTTCTTTTTTTCCTTTTTTTATTGCGGCGGCAGCAGGTGAAAAGAGGATTGCTTTTTTTTCTGTTTTTACAATCTTTTGTTTCTTGTACGGATAGATGAGATATCTACTAGGTAGGTAGGTAGGTAGTGATGGCGGTGATGGCCCTGATGGGTTGCTGTCGTGTGAAGCCATCGTCGCCGTTTTTCGGCCAACTACCCTATAGACTTCTCACCGCGCGAGAGGGATTGTTGACCAAAAAAAAAAACACGCTGTTAGTGGCAGTGTCAGACTCATCACCTACCTAGGTACTGGTGAGTTGCAGGCTTGCAGCGCACCAACAAAAGGGAGACCGAGTGTAGAGCCAGCACCCGCTATTCACTCACTACCAGCACAGCACCCACCACAGCACATACATACATACGACTACCAGTACCACTAAACCGGCCCGCGATGGGCCACGAAGCCCGCGCATTTCCCTCGCTCGCTCGCTCGTTACTCGCCCATCACCACTCAGCAGCGCGATAGTGCGGTCCCTCACAGACCGGATGGACGACGACGAGAGCGTGGCGCGCGGCGCGTCCGAGCCCGGCGCCGGCGGTGGAGTAGGAGATGAAGGAGGAGAAGAAGGCGGAGGAGGAGGAGGGCGCGGTCGCAGCAGCGGGTACAGGTCGTGGAAGAAGAAGTATCGGAAGATGCGCATCGTCTTCGATCGCAAGATGCAGCAGGGGGAGGAGCTTCATCGGCAGGAGGATCGGGCTTCGGCGACGGTGAAGCGGCTGGCGGTTGAGAATGAGTATGTTTTCGGGCAAACCATCGTCACCTTCACCGTCATCACCATCATCACCATCGTCATCATCACTCTACTATTCCTTGAAGTGAGAACAAAATACTGACCATTTTTCATTTCCCCAGCCGGCTACTCGACCTCCTTCTCGAAATCAACAACTCGCCTCAGATGCCTCCCGAGCGTCGCATCGACGTCTCCCTCCCCTCGACACCATGCCTCTTCTCCGACGTGGAGAAGCCATCGTCGGCCGCCAGCATCCCACTCAAGCGGCTCGTCCAACTCCTCGACGAAGTTCCCCATTCCTCGTACCGAGACGCAAAGGACGCTCGATGTCCTTACCTCGCCGACCTGACGGGCACCATCACCGGCGAAGACGACGACGACGGCGACGACGCGGGCCGACCTGCCAACTTCCTTTCTGCGGACGACATTGACAATTACGTTCACGCCATAGACACGGCCATCGATCCTGAAGCGCACATACCCACGCTCGCTCCTCGCGCCCACTCCGGGACGTCGACGAACCCGGTCCTGAAGAACCCCACCAGCGTCACCAACTGGCTTCGCAAGAACGCGCCGAAAATCTTCCTCCAGGACGCGGAACACAATCATCATCGGAACACCTCCGCGGAAGAAGACCCAGACGCTACCGCCGCGCCGCCGCCGCAGTCCCGCACCAAGGCGAGGAAAAACTCCACCTCCGCCGCCTCCGCCTCCGCCCCCGTCGCAGCCTCCTCCGCCGCCGCCGCCCCGCGCTCAGAACGATCCAAGTCGACGACAAAGTCTAAGAGATCCCGCCCCGCGCCCGAAGTGGACACAGCCGTCGAAGACGCCGAAGGCGGAGACGCAACGCCCTCCTCCTCCGCAGCCGCCGCCGCGAGAGGGAAGAGGAAGCGAGACGACGACGCGGGCTACCGTCCCAGCGGCTCCTCTTCACGTCCCGCTAAGAAGAAGCGGAAGAGCGACGTCGAAGCCGTCTCCTCCTCCTCCGCCAGCCGGTCTAAGAAGGAGAATGCCGCCGCGGCGACGGGAAGCGGGAAAGAAGGCGATGACTAGAGTTTTTTTTTTATATTTCCGCTGTGCCTCTCTGTTGATCATGGCTGGATCTGTGCTTCCACCCCCCTTCTTCTCTGAGGGCGACGACGACGAAGAATCTGATTAGACTAGACGCCTACTTCTCTTGTGGACAGTGTATGATTAGAACAGGCCGGGGCTTTCGTTTTCTTTGAATCTCTTTACGTTGTTCTCGTTTTGAACCTTTGACTATAGATGTAAATGTACATTCCCTTAGAGTCATCTGTCGTCAAGGCAGTATCTAGAGAAGTTGAGAAGTAATGTGCCACCCATTGGGTATCCGCGCCTATACGCCATCGTCGACTTGTCCGTCCCCCTATTCCCTCTTGTAGGGATCTAGCTCAGAAGACAGACGAGTCAACTATAGAAGCAAACCAAAGCCATGGAGTGAAACTGATATCACAAAAGAACCACCACTACATAGAAAGAAATGCATCTCCAGAAATCCATGTTCCCGAATCTCCGTCACAGCTTCCCGCGGAGAATCGTCTTCATCCGCCGCTCAACGGCATTCATATACTCGGTGGTAGTAACGTACGCCGAACGCTCCGTGTTGCCGCACGCCAGAGCCAGGTCCTTGGTCATGACGCCGTCGATGTCGACGGTGTCGATGCAGGCCTGTTCCAGGCTCTCGGCGAAGGAGACGAGCTCGGGCGTGTCGTCCAGCTTGCCGCGCTGGACGAGGCCGCGCGTCCAGGCGAAGATGGAGGCGATGGGGTTGGTCGATGTCTCCTTGCCCTTTTGGTGCTCGCGGTAGTGGCGCGTCACCGTCCCGTGCGCGGCTTCGGATTCGAATGTCTTGCCGTCTGGCGTGATGAGGACCGAGGTCATGAGGCCGAGGGAGCCGAAGCCCTGAGCTACGATGTCGGATTGGACGTCTCCGTCGTAGTCTGGGACGAGAGAGCGTCAGCTCACTACTTCTCTCCTGGGAATGATCATCGGATTTTACTCGAGAATGGGGAGGCTCACTCTTCAGGGCCATGATATATCCGCCGTTGCTCTTCATCATCTGAGCCACCATGTCGTCAATGAGCCGATGTTCGTACCAGATACCCTTGGCGTCAAACTCCTTCTTATACTGGGTGTCAAAGAGGTGCTGGAAGATGTCCTTGAAGCGGCCGTCGTACTTTTTGAGAATCGTGTTCTTGGTGCTCATGTACAGAGGCAAGGACTTGTCGAGTGCGAGCTTGAAGGAGGCGTGAGCGAAGCCGGTGATGGACTCGTCCGTGTTGTACTGCGTCTGTGCGACGCCGCCGCCGGCCTCGAAGCGGAAGACGTCGATCTCCTGAGGCGAGCCGCCACCCTCAGGGGTGAAGACCATGGAGAGCTTGCCCGGCCCCGGGACGACCATGTCCTTTGCTCGGTACTGATCGCCAAAGGCATGGCGGCCGATGATGATGGGCTTCTGCCAGCCCGGGACAAGGCGGGGGACGCGGGGGATGACGATGGGTTCTCGGAAGACCGTACCGCCAAGGGCGTTGCGGATGGTGCCGTTGGGGGAGAGCCACACTGTTTTTGTCACTGGTCAGCTACCGAAGCAGTAGTAGGCAGGTAGGTAGACCGGCGTACTTTGCTTGAGGTGAAACTCCTTGACGCGAGCCTCGTCGGGGGTTATGGTAGCGCATTTGACGCCTACCGAGTACTTTTTGATAGCCTCGGCAGCGTCGAGAGTGACCTGATCATCGGTCTTGTCGCGATACTCGAGGCCGAGGTCGTAATATTTCAGATCGATATCGAGGTAAGGGAAGATGAACTTGTGCTTGATATCCTTCCATATGACGCGCGTCATCTCGTCGCCGTCGAGCTCGACGACGGGATTCCGCACCTTGATCTTCTTGTTGGTCGAGGAGGTTGCCATTTTGCGGACGGACTGGTGGCGCAGGGGTAAGGACAAGGTAGAGAGGAGGAGTCTCGAGGAGGAGTTCATGCTGAGGAGGAGAAGGAGGAGGATCAGGAAGCTTGAGGCATCCAACGAGTAGAGAGAGGTGATCAACGAACGATGACGATGACGACGGTGATGGCGATGATATATGTATAGGAACGCCGGAGGGGTGAGACGTAGGGTGCGACAAGCTTCTAATAGCAGGTGGTATTAAGATTTTTTTCCCAACAGCCAAGAGGAGCCTGAGGCGTGGGGGAGGAGACGAGGCGGGTACTCGGAAGTTTTGTCCCGAGTCCACCCTATATTACAGGCGACTGTGACTGGGGGGTGAACGGCAGAGTGTGAACGGCATGCCTCCAAATGCTCTGTTTGTTATAACAAAGGTGAAGTCATCGTCTGATTCCGAAGTAAGATCAAACAGAGCATGGCAGAGGAAGTGATTCATCATCAAAGAGGCTACCGAGGTACGGAGTATCCGTATCGGTACATCCGTATCCGGACCTCGAACCGCCTCCTTCTATCCTCTTGCAACGGAAGCGGCTGGATAAAGCAGGCGGTCTAACCTGGCAGAATATCTCAAGTGACGACACTTGCATCCTCTCCTCAACTCAACCCGACAAACAACAACCAGTTACGAAAAAAAGAAACGTCTCTTCAAGACGAGCACTGTTTCTCTTGCGACTTATGGGAGCTCTTGAACGAAAATTCTCAGAATTGTATACAGACACCTTGCTTCTTGTATACATTGTGAAAGTCTTTGCCTCAATTTGGCCCCTTTTCTACCTATATGACGTCCTACTATCTCAGACTCAGGTATCTATCTACCCATCTTTCTACTTACCAAGGATTCTCGTTGTATCTTGATGAAAAATAGTTCGTAGACGAGGTACAAGGTATGCGCGGTCTGTTGCCCGGCAGGATACGGGCTGGCCTCGCTTTGGCTTCCGCGGCTTGTCACTCTACACATACGAGGTGATATTCTGTCAACAGTAGCTCGTCAAGCCCCATTCTCTATCTATACTTTGATGGTCTCGTAGGATACTACTATAAATACTACCGTCTCGTCTCGTTTTCTGCCCGGCTCTGCTTTCTCCTTACTCTACTCTACTTACTTACTTCGCTCCTTCGTCGTTGTCTTGCCCCATTCGATTCCAATCTTTCAAAGAACCCCTTCAGAGAATTCCTCATCTCAAACCTACTACTATGCGGGCTACTGCACTGATCCTATCGTTCCTCACGACAATATTCGCTCTTCCGGCGGAAGACCCAGACACATCTGACGCGCAACAGCCAGTCGTCAGGGAAGACTATTGGTATTTCAAGAATGTCACTGCCTCAGGCCTCGAACTGGAACACGCCAGGAGATTGCGGCACGGCATCAACGGTTGCAGAAGACACATCCGAGGCTATGACTGCATGGAAGCCGAGCAGAAACTTGTTCTGCAGACGGAAATCACATTCAAGACGATCCACGAGTGCATCAGAGAATGCGACAAGACGATAAGGCCCGACGTCAGAAAAGATCTAGAAGAGAAGATACGGCTGAGGTTGGAACAGGAAAATAGGCACATGAACGGTCTTCCCAGCTGCATTGAGCGGCATGATGGCACCTGGCGATGCCTTCATCCTGACTGGTTTCTCATCGACAGTTTTGAGAATAGGTCTGCTTGCATCAGCGTCTGCGAAGATCAGGATACGATCGATCGTCAGGCGCAGCAACTGAGCCTGGAGAGAGAACAGAACCTCCGGGCGATAGAAGGCCTCAACCACTGCAAGAAAGAGGAGACATACGTCGTACGCTGGTATTGCTGGGTCATTGATAGGCGAATATATGCCCCAGGCATAAAAAAAACTAAAAGCTCGTTTGATGATGCCGATACTTGCATCAAACATTGTATCACTCACGATCCAGAACCAATGGCAGGATAGGATGATTGGAAGCGAGGCACGGGTTTTTGTCGTCCAGCAAGGCGAACCTCATGCGTTCTTGAGCCAGTCAGCTTCTAACAGCGTCCTGGCATCTGGACGATGCTGTGGGTCGATTCTCGTCATCATGGTGATGAATTGCAGGAAGCTTGCTCTGTCAGATGCCGAGATATCAGGGTTCTTGGAGAATAGCTCCAGTGAAGCAGACGAGAAAGTCGAAGGCCTAATGAGATTGCCTATGCCGCCGATATTAGCTTCCCAAGAAACACAAGGCACGTTTGAAAAGTTGCTCATTACCCTGGCTGTCAAAGTATTGATCACGTCTCGTCGACCGAGCCAGTAGCGATTCTGGAAAAGGACCCAAAACAGCCGTCATCTGCGCCAAATGAGCCTCGGACGTGTAGGGGTCTCGAGGGGCCCATGTGCCGTCGAACAGAAGACGACCTTCGGCGAGCTCCCATATCTGGCACGTCCTCAGTATTGTTTTTCTCACGATGGCGAACTTGAAGCACCTACTACCAGCCCTAGGTTCCAAATGTCAACCTTGTGATCCCATTCGGCCCCAAGGATGACTTCAGGGGCCCGTAGCATGTCAGGTTGAATCCATTCCGTCAAATGCTTGTCGAACCAGCTGGCTAGTATAGTGATTAGTTCGGCTTACACGAACGGCATCTCTCGAGCAAAACTCTTACACGTTCCAAAATCCGTAAGCCGCACAGAGACGTCAGTTGACTGAGTGAGGTCCTCTTCATGTGACGAAAGCTGCGTCGACTCCATGTAAAAGTCTTGTGGCGGCGGCAACGGAGGGTCATGTGGCACAAACGCTTCTGGTGGTGCCTTGTCAAACATCTCGTTGATTGCGGAGCTTTCGATGAGGATATTTGTCGGCTTGATGTCTTGAGTATTCCCGTTAGCTGGTACTTGGGATAGAGAGGATATGCAAGGATGCTTGTCGCAACGAATAGTCCGTCACCAACCTGTATGTATGACCTGGCATGTGTCGTGAAGATACGAAAGGGCAAGAAGGAGCTGTCTCGAGACAGACTTTATGAGAGGCGCTGGCAACCTCAAACCCGGGAAGAGCCGTCTAAAGTTGGACATGTCCGGGCCCATGGCTTTGAACACAAGGCAAACATGGTTTCCGTGCGGCCCACGGTGCTCAAACCTGTTGAGAAGCCCGAGAATATGAGTGGCACCTAGCGGAGGTGCTATCTGGGCTTTCAGATGCATCAAGATATCCAGCTCAAACGTATAATTGCCGTCCCCAAATGAGTCGGCAGTGAGGATCTTCAGTGCGACATGGCGCTCCGTTCTGTTTGCTCGCTGCCTTTAGGTTCGACTTCGACAAGGACCAAGCCACAGGAGGGAGGTCTGGTGAGAAGGCTGAGGAGAAGGCTGAGGTATCCTTACTCGAGGTCATGTGCCAGCCAAACGGTAGAATAAACACCGTAGCCGAGCTTCCTGACGACTTTGTATTTCCCGTCATCGAAGACATCGCCGATCCGGACAGGGTGGTATCCTCCTGGGCAATAGCGCGCGATGCTCTCTTCCCGGATCAGGCGCGGATGCTGCACGGATTTTGCGTTTGGAGACCGGCTCAAGACGGACTTTAGGCGCTTTGCACCGGAGTTGATGATACCTGTTATTGGCTTCATGGGAGTTTGATGTGGAAAGCCGGGCTGGGTGAGGGTGAAAGGAGTTGGCAGTTTGCAGACGCAGCAGCAGCAGCCAGGATCAGGGGTAAATGCAGGTTGAGTACCGTATGGGAAAGGGTTGCATACTGTTGGCATCACGAACAGCCTACAGTCAGATCTGTAGTTGACAAGAACCTCACGTCCTGCATAATATCATGCTTCCTATTTGCTAAGAATACCGAAAATGCCATCGAAACTTCCATCCCGTCGCCTTAATGATGCTACACCTTATCTAGAGTAATCCACCCATGCCTAGAATGACCGCATTCCACTCAGCCTGTGGGTACGCGTCGCCAATATTACCCCAGCTTTCCCTCATCATCTTTGGCCAGTGCCGCGGCCGCCTGCCCGGGCTTGTCGGCATTTTCCGGAGGAACTACTCCAGACTGAGCTACCGAGTGGTTTTCATCGTCTCCGTCTTCGTTTCTATGCTGCATGTCTCCCGAAAGGACATTGTCAGGAGATGAAGCCTCATGACTGGGTTGTTGTGGTCTTTGCTTGATACCGGCCGCTTCAAGCGTCGCTCGAGTCAATCTCATGAGTTTTCGGGTGAAGTATGCGGACTTCCAAGACGGGACATCTTCGGCGTAAAATCGCTCTATGGTGTCGAGATCCCAGGGTTCGAAATTCGGAAAATTGCCCATGGCAATTGCCAAGCCTCCGCGAAAAACATAGTCTAGGACCGCTTCCTTGAGTCCGGGAATCGTAGAATCGACGAGCTCATCAGATGAGATCAGCACCGCCAGAGGCCCTGGTTTCTGGGATAGAAGCCGAAGAGCAGATGTCGAGTCCTCGGCGCTCTGATATACTTCATTGGATCGAAGATCTGTAATAAGTGAACCAAACGCCTCGTCGAACCATGCCTTATCTCTTATAGAGATGCCAAGGACTTGAGAATCCATTCTGAACAAGTATAATGACTCCAAGCACGTCGTGCTGCAGTTTGCGGCCTGTGTTGCCCGTTGAGTTATTGCAGACGGTAGGCTGTGGTGATACGAGACTGAGCTGTGAGAGAAAGGAATGGGGGCGTGAGAGATCTCAATGCTTTACCCGTAGGTCCTTCCAGGGGTCTTCGCCTAAGGAAGGACCTACGGGTATACAGTGCTCTGGTGTCGAGTAGAGTCGGAGTATTCGTAGTAGAGATCTTCGTCAAGTGCGTTGCCTACTAGTACAGACGTCAAAGGGGAAGCAAGGACTAAGAGGAGGTTAGCAAGAAATGATCACGTGCGTGTCGTGGGGCAGAGACACGATATCAAGAAGTCAACAATGACGGCTGTAGGAAGGTAGCTCCAGCATCACACACTGAAGCTCTGATAGCCAGTCAGCCACCGACAGCCCATACGCCGCCGAAGCCTCTACTCGAAAGGAGCCCAAAATGGCGGACGCAGAGGAGGAAAAAGCTCGACAAGAAAAGATTGCCGCGGCAAGGAAGCGAGTTAGGCTCCAGTCCCCCTCGCCCACTGTCTACGGATCCCCCTGCCGTGATCACCACCAGCTAATCGACAAACAGGTCGAAGAACTGAAGAAGAAAAGAGGCATTAAGAGCGCCGCGAGCAAAGAAGCTACCGCCGAACCCTCCAATGAGCCGGTCGAGGCAACGGGAGAAGACGCCAAGACGGCCGACGGCGGTGGTAGTGGCGGCGACAAGTCAACTTCCCTCGCTCAGCAGTCCAAACTTCGATCCAGCTCCTTTCGTGCCGGGTCCGCGCCCCTTTCTCCCGGGCCTTTCAGCCCCGAAGGCGAGACGGCGCCGGACATCTACCGAAAACACGTCGCTCGCATCGAGGAGCTCGAGAAGGAGAACAAGCGCTTAGCCAAGGAGGCTGCCGACTCGGAAAGACGATGGAACAAGGCTGAGGAGTCTCTTTCTGAACTACGCGAGGCGGACGAGACTCGGGGGAAAGGTGACGAGACGGAGAAGCTAGTACGTTTCCCCCATACACGCACACACTTCCACAGAAAGAGAAGGCCAAAGAGAAAAAAGAGACGGAGCAGATACTGACCCCATCCCGATTAGGAAAATGAAATCGCCTCCCTGCAACGCCAGAACGCGCAGCTCCAACAGCAAGTCTCCCGCGGCTCCAGCCATCGCCTCTCCGTATCGGCTGGCTCCTCCTCGCCCGGTCTCCAGGCCGAGCTCGAATCCAAGACGGCGACAATCGAGTCGATGGAAATCGAGATTTCGCGCCTCAAGGCCCGGGTTCAGCGTGAAGAGACGGGCGCCTCGTCCGAAAGAGAGCAGGTGACGGCGCTGGAGGAAAAGCTGGCGCGAGCCGAGGCCGCCGCCGGCAAGGCTCAGCGCGAACTGCAAGACGCCAAGCGGAACCTCGAGCGGGCGACGGAGAAGGCGGTCCGAGAAGGCGGCGAGCGGTCCAGCGCCGAGACCAAAGTCAAGACGCTCGAGCACGACTTTACCGAGCTCAAGCGTGCCAAGGAAGAAGCGGACCTGAGGGCCGAGGCGCTCGAGAAGAAGGTGGCGACGCTGACGACGCTTCACAGGGAGCAGGATTCGCGCTCGCAGGCCCTGCGCAAGGACAAGGACCGGCTGGACAAGGAGCTAAGCGAGCTGAGAGCAAAGGTCGAGAAGCTCGAGAGCGACAACATCAGGCTACGCAGCCGCAAGTCGGTCGAGGGTGGCGGCGGGCTCGACGATGAAGGCGTCGACGAGCTCGAGGACGAGGAAAGGCTTCGGCTGGAGAAGAAGATCCGCAGCCTGGAGCACGAGGTGCACGAGCTCCGCAGCGGCGCGTGGATCGAGAAGCGGCGCGAGATGGAGACGGGGTTCCACGACGTCGACCTGTCGGCCGGAGGCGCGTCCGGTCACAGGAGGGCGTCGACGGCCGGTGGCGGCGGCGGATTCGGCGACCTGCTCGCCAGCGGTCTGCACGCCCTGGCCGGTGGTGGTGGTGGTGGTGGTGGTGGTGGTGGCGGCGGCGGCAGAGGCCAAGCTGGCGGCGGCGACCAAGACGGGCTGATGGAGGAAGAGGACGACGACGACATGGACTTTGACGAGGACGCCTTCCGCAAGGCGCAGCAGGAGGAGGCGCAGAAGAGGCTGGAGCGGATCAAGGAGGTGAAGCGGTCGTTGAAGCACTGGGAGGGATGGAGGCTGGATCTAGTCGACATGCGGAGGGGAGGCGGAGAGGGTGTGGGGGACATATTTGATGTGTAGGGGGATGTTTTTTTTGGGTGTAGATGTGTATGATGGTGTATGTAGGTAGCTACGAGGTTGAAGTAGTGAAGCTGAAATCGAAGTAGTGAGTTGAAGTTGAAGTTGAGAGAGCGAGGGCAAAGGATGATGGCAACTCGCTTACGATCAAGCACGAGCGAGATATCGAGGAATGTATGAAGATGTGTGTGTAGAGAGTGAGGTGAGATTCCCTTCATCATCAGACGAAGTGGTGTCGATAGACATCTGCCTTCAACTACCCTCATCGACTACTAAACATGGGCGACAAGTCCAAGTGCGACGTGACCATATCCCCCATACGGCCCTGCTCCATGGCCATCTGCATCCTCCTCATCCCCGTCCCGTCCGTGCCGCCCGGAGCGCGACCATAGACGGCCTCGCCGAACATGCGAAGCTGCATGGGGAACTGAGGGTCGCCGTAATGGTCGACGATGTCGCTCTTCTCCACGGCAAACTGCAGACAATGCCACTGGGAGCGAGACATGCTCAGCGCCTCACACTCCTTCCTCTTCTCCCCGTTCCACCAGGTTGGAAGCAGCTTATCCGCACTGCGCTCAGCCAAGCCCAAGAAGCGTCTAAACCCACGCCGCAGATCGACACCCTCACCCTCGTAGAGACTATCCTCCATCGTCTCTCCCTCAAGCCTATAAATATCCTCCACACGAAGCCTATACACATCAACGAGGAGCCTGTAAACGTCCTTCTCCGAACGATCGTGGAGCCAAGTATGGTTATCGAGCCTCGTGAAAGGAAGAGCGACGCCTTCATCCAGACCCTTTGGTGGTGAGAGGGTGGTAGACGCAGCCGAGGAAGGAGAAGTGTTGGAAGATGATTTCCCGCATGTTCTCTTGTGGTCTTTCCAGTCTGCTTTTTGGCATTCTGTCGAGCAGTAGGAGGTTGAGCGGCATTTACCGCATTGCTTGAGGGTGATTTCGGGGGGGGACTTTTGGCAGATTTTGCACTGGGGTGCCATGATGCTGATCTTCTTGATGATGATGGCGATGACGATGAGCTTTGAAGTTGCTGTTTCTTTGTGTGTTTGTGTTTGTTAGGGATGAGCTTGTTGATCTGTTGATGGTGGTGGGAATGGCGAGGGTTGAAATGCAGAAATGAGCAGGTTTGTTGTTATGGGTCTGCGTGGAGAAGGGGGAAGGAGAGAGAGAGGAAGAAACGGATGGAAGGAACGAGGAGAAGTGGCTTGGTAGAATATCTTATCTTCTCACGTGACAGCAGACCCTCGGAAACGATAATGCTATGTGTATGTACATACGATCTTTAAAAATATGGGTTTGATGGCTGATGCTGTGACGATGGCGATGGCGATGGCGATAGATCAGAGGAGAGGCCATGAGACAACGGGCTTCAGTTTAGTTGTGCAGCAGATGCCTCCTCTCAAGCCGTGCGGGTGATAGTCTGGCAAAGTATCGATTAGCTCTTTCGCCTGAAGCGGAGGAATCTCGAGCTCAATCAGACCTATGAAACTCATAGATTGATCGTTGGATGAGTCTTTGAACAAGGGATAGACTGTCAAGTTGACGTTTTATCTGAGATATTCTCTACCCTAACCCTACTAACCCGGACTATTGTAAATCGTCTGATTGCATCACTGTTGTCTGTGACTCTCTCTACCTTTGTAACGAGCTGCTTCACGTCTGTATGTACTCAGTTTAAAGTTGACAGGTGAAGATGATGTGATGTGCTAGACTGCCGGGCCTCTTCCAGGACAAAGAACAAAGCTCATTTCGCTAATAAACGGTCTATGACTTTGATCCCTGTGCATATGCCGTCGTGATAAATGCCCGAGATCCGGGGCTCACGTTTGACAAGCTTTTTTTGCTTATCTGATCCGCCATCGTCAGGGACCATCCCTGAGATGGCACTTTCGGGGATATCATGCATGTATAGGATCCTACATTGTTATGCTCGACGGGTCTTGCCGGTATGCTCGCGCATCTCTATGGATATGTACACATCTGCATAGAATCCGCGGCAGATGGCCGAGATCCTATTCTCCGTATCGGCAGTTGTCAAGCTTTTTGCGTATCTGTCCCTTTTTTTTTTTAGCAAGGATAACCCCCTGGAGATATCCTCCTCGTCTAAGAAACGAGCTGGGATTAAAGGAAGCCGTCACCAACCTCCTCTTGGCTACGAGGGATCCGCATAATAATCTTGGCTTCCTAGGCACTGAAAACCTTGTTCAATATCATACTATCCACCTAGGGCAAAGGAATTAAGCTATTATGGCCCCCCCCCCCCCCCCCCCCCCCCCCCCCCCCCCCCCCCCCCCCCCCCCCCCCCCCCCCCACCACCCCCCACCCCCACCTTCAACGAAAACAAAAACACAAAGTGCGCAACACACTCTC